>CM028242.1:30501791-30592231 GCA_016432835.1 Brassica nigra
CGCCAATATCTCAAGGTTCTTCAAGATTTTACCAGGTTCCCCGGCGGAGTCAAATTCCGGATTCCGCTGGTAACGAGTGCAAGGAATCCTCCGCAAGGTTTCTTTACATGTTACGGCTTTTACGCATCGCCGCATGTGGTTCCCAATTCCGTGCCATTGTTCGTGCGCTTCACCGCCAACTTTCGATCAGCCAACTCGCTCCTGCCTTGAGAGTTGGCTTGGCGCATCGATCGCTAGCTACGAACTCGGATTGATCTTGGTCCCGATGATTTCAAGGTCTTTGGGGCACTCGGCCGACGGGAGTGACGGTTACTATTCCATGCGCCTAAGAAGGATATGGCCGCGGATTCAGGGACTACTTAATCCCAAATCGCGGCAGGAGCGTTCTTCTTTGTTCAAATAGATGGCGAGGCTGTCGAGGAGAGCTGCCTCCATCTATTTCCGCCAGCATGGAACTTCAACCGAGGTAATACGACGAAAACTCGTTGTCTATCTCTCACCTTTCGAAGCGAAGTTCAGTGAAAATTTTCGCTTTGTAGGAACAACCCTACCGCTGCATTTGCCTGGTGACGCCTTTGTCAAGAGAGATCTTCTTCGCCAAAGGCCGTTTTCTGAAATCCTTTCACTCGAACGGATCCGGACGCTGTTAGTTTTATCGTCCCGGTCCTGTCCCGTCAGATGACGCTGAACCTGTCACCGCTGCTCCCACTGGAGGCGCAGACAGATCTCGTAAGGGGAAGGAAATCGATGATGGGGAAGGCGGAGCCAGCTGGTTTTCCACCTAACAACTTCTTTATGGCCTTCCTCCGAGTTTACTACCGACGAAGTCGCCGAGGATGAGGAGAAACAACGGTTTTGCCGAGGGCTCCCAACGGTCAACGAGGTTTGGCCCTTCGAACTTTAACCTTGCGCTCAAATTTGTATAAGCATGCTTGCTGATCTTGAGTTTTATGCAGGACTAAGAGTTAGTACGAGGCGCTTGACTCGAAGCTCGCGAAATCCAGGATTGCTAACTTCAAGACCACGAAGTGAGCGAGAGCTTTTCCGTTCCGACAAGAGGTGAAGGCTCGAACGCGGGCAAGCTGAGCTTCATGCTCGGCCTCGTACGGGCGGAAAGGAGAGGAAGAAGGATGGTCGAAAGAGGTGGCAAGATGGCGGAATCGCTTTGCTGAGCCAATGTTTTAAAGAAGCTCAGAGTTTGTTGGTGATTTCCGCGAGTGCCGAGGTTCGGTCAGAACCTTTACAAGTCTCAGAACCCGGATTTCTTTCGATTCCGGAGATTGCTGAAATGAAGGATTTCATGGCCGAAAGTGTGCTCATGCTGAGTCCTTGGTTCCTCCAGAAGAAAGAGTCCGGAGACTATGGGAACTCATCGAGGTTTCCGAGGATACGGAGGAGGCCGGAGCCAATGCGAACGCCGAGGATGGTGAGAATGCTCGAGGCGTGAATGAGGAAGTGGACCAGCCTGCTAGTTCATTTGGGATTTCCGCATCCGGATTTCTCAATGTTGACTTCCTTTTGTGAATTTGAATTTTGGCCGCGTGTGGCCGCTTTTAGTAATTTTATCCCGCGACCGCTGGAGGTTGTATTCTTATGTTTTGGGACTGGCCGCTGGTGGCTTTGAATCGCCGCCTTTGGCGCTTTTATGAATATGAAAATTTGTAGATTTCGCCTTTGTTTTGATTTATACTTTCGCCAAGTGTGAGGGAAGGATGCGAAACTACTTCAGATCCTAACTCTTTTTTTGTCGCCGTCCGATGCTACTTTTTAGCAGCTTTGTGTGCTTATAAGAGACATGTTTTGGGATCTCGATAATGCATACTATGTCTGAGATGTCAAGATCCAGCAAGACTGGGTTTAGGCAAGACCTAGGTTTACTCTCAGCTTTGAGGCTGTGCGATGACTGATCGGCTTTCGCTTTTGCCTGTTAGTGATTTCTTCCTGATTCTTTCGTTTAAAGTCCGCCACTAGTCGCCGCTTATATGACTTGTGTTAAAAGAATCGAAGCTATCTTCGAGTTTATCCGAGACGCTAAACCAAAATTTTGGGTTTCTTTGTATAATAAGGCCATGATATCCTCTTGTCGGATGTAAGAGGACCTCAGGTCTGACTACGATTTTGTATGAGTGAAACGCTTATGAGCCGTCCGTCGGGCCAATCGACGGGCGGAGTTATTTTAAGTCGCTGGTGGACGTCTTTGCGGATAATACGAAGTTTTGTTATCTTTAAGAAGTCATGACGCCTCGCTTCTTTCAAGATATGATTTTCGCTTTCTCCGCATGCGCGCTTAAGGGAGCATGAAAGATAGAAAGAATTTTATTAAAAATTTCGAGAAGTTAGAGTACATACGCGGATTTTCGCTTTTGTGGGAGTATAGAGATACGCATTCCCCCCCCTTTTGGTGAGGGGATAGCTGAACTCTCGTTGGTTTCGACGAAGCTGCCTACGCATCTCTTCTTCGAGGATCAAGCCATCTCAGAGTTCTGATAGTTGCCGCTGACGTTTTACCCCTCGCATCGCCGCCCGGATCGTGTTGGTCGGATCAGTGGTTTGTGCGGGGTCGAGCTGTCCGGTTCACGGCGGTGGATTCGAGGCTTTGTCGCCGCCTTGAATCGCTGCCTGTTCAGATGATTCTGGATCATCTTCTTCGAAGCTTCGGAATGTTGTGTGATTCCTTTGCTCGCTTCGGTTGGCCGCAGGGCGCTCCGATCTTTCGCAGTTTGAACTCGCTAGGTAACAGAGTCTCGACCGCTTCGACTACCCAGATGGCTGCGTTCCGCCGAGTCGGGAACTTGATACCGGTGGTGATATGTGGACGGTACTGCCTTCATGGAGTTGATCCAAGGGTTCCCATGATGGCGCGTAGATGGCCGGGTTGTCGACTACTGCAAACTCGACGATCTTTGTAACTTCCTTTGCCATGATTGGGAGTTTAATTTTCCGAGGGTCATGGTAGTGACGCCCGAAAACCCCGTCAAAGGTTTTGGCTCAGGGACGACTTCCCCAAGTGGGATCTTCATCCCGTAGAGGGTGTCGCTGAAGATGACGCTGGACCGTTTCCAGATCGACGGTGAATGCGGCCGACTTCAGATCCCCGATGACCAGGTCGACACCAAAGGGTCGCAGTGAGGTTTGTCGATTCGACGGTCTCGCGGTTCCTCGAAGCGCATTGTGTGGTTAGAACATCGCTGTCCGGGAACCAGTTGGAACTGGTCTCGCTTCGCCTGTAGGCTTTTATCGATGAGACAGAGTCTTGGAACTGTGATCCTCCGATGATCTTGCTTACCTCCGCGACGCTGTTGTTCCTTTGGTCGTCCTGTCTTCCGCTTTCCCCTCATTGGTTTTCGGCCTACGGGTTCGGAGACAGTTTTGTGTTAGTTCGGTCGGAGTCCGTGAGCAAGTCCTTTATACTTCGACCTTTGATAGTTCGCCGGTGAGGAGTTTTGCGGGCGAGCCGGGCCGGTGAACCTTGCAGTTTGCAGTGGAGTGACCTCTCGGTCTCGTGGAACTCGCAATAGGAGTTATCCTTGTACTGGTTCCTGGTCCAGGTGTTTCCGGAGGTTTTGCCTTGCCCGAAGTTGATGGCGAAGTTATGCTCGCCTGACGCCCCTTCGTGATGGACGATTTGTCGCTATTTGAGGTTTCTTCTGGACGCCGTTTTCGCGTCCGTTTTCGCGATAGAAGCTTCATCTCTTCTTCCATGATGATGAAGTCTGTTGCCTTGTGAGAGTATCCTGATTGTCCGCTTTTCCAGTATCCACTTTCGAACTTCGACTTGTACCAGAGAGTTTTTCCTCGCTGCCGATTACACATTGTCGCTGATGCCCGCTACCTGGCCATCACCAGTTTGAACCTTCGCGATGAAGTCGCTGAGTTAACTCGCCTTCCTTCTGAGCTAGACTCCATAGATCCACGCCGGACGTTTCTATCCATGAACATGGAGTACTGTTTGAGAAACGCCGAGGCCAGTTACGGAAGCTTCCGATGGAGTTCCTTTGAGCCGGAGAACCACTCAAGCGCAGCACCTTTGAGGTGCTCGACGAAGAGAAGACAATGACCTGCGCCCCGCTCGCCCCGAGTTTGCACCTACCCATTGCGCATCTGGAAGGACTGCAGGTGACTTAGGATCCGCTTGCATCATATAGACCGATTTTGATCTTCCCGGTCTGAGATGCTCGTGATCCGAGTGGTGAATGGCGTTTTCCGCGGCTTCCTCGGTGAAGTCTATCAACTCGGGCGGAACTGGTCGCCTGATGGATTGGCGATTTCACCGCCACTTCAGCCACGGTCTTTGAGAGATTCACGGAGATCATGGATCTCGCTATTGCTGCCGGCGTCTCCAACCTGTCGACGCTGGTCGCGATAGATCCGAAGTTTGATCTTCCGCGCGAAGTTCTTCCCGCTCCATCCAGAGAGTTTTCTTCCTCTTCGCTCATGGGCCTATCGAAGGATACCGCCTGCCGAGCGGACTGGCTTCGGTTCTCCTCGGGTGGATGTCAGCGCTCTTCATCGGAAGGGTCCGATCGGTCGCTGATATCTAGATCGGCGCGCCGACGCCGCCTTGTTTCCGCAGCCGGAGTGGAAGGTTCTGCGAGGTCGCTTGCTGTCCTTTCGAGCCGCTTCCTCGAGTCTTTCGGGCATCTTTTTCTCGCGGCTTCGAGATCCGTCGAAGTCTCCTGCCGCGGGCGCGCTTTGGTGGATCCGCTGAAACTTGCTCGCAGTTAAGGTATCACCTGCTTTGGCGAAGCCAGGTTATCAGCTTGTCCTCGTTGTTCCGCCTACCGGGCGGAGGTAAACAGTTCCTTCATCCGCCCTGAAGCTTCAGTGTTTGCATCAGCAGTGACTGTGGACGCTGCCTCCAGCTGGAGTCTTCAGCGCTGGCATCGACGGTGTTCCGCCTAGCGCTGGCTGATCCTTTGCGTCGGCTGACATGATCGAGCGGTGCAGTTGCGGTAGATAGATAGATCCCGAACCCCTCCTTCTAGCGCCAAACTGTGGGAACCGAAATTCGCACCGCCAATTTCTGATAAAGATCTGTGGAGGAAAACCGAGTTAACCCGATCTTCTTGAAGGTCCGGATATCTGCTACGCATAACCTAAACGACATCAAATAAAGTAGGTCAAAAATAAATCGTGAAAGTTGAGCGAAAGATCTTATTTCTGAATTCGCTGGAGCGGAACAACAGGTGAGAAGTAAGCTATAAGAGCTGTCCAAATGTCCGCTAGTCTGATTGCCTAAGTCTATCCTAGTTGAGTCGCAGCTCGCTAGTGAAAACAGAAAGAATGCTAAATCGCTTAAGTGCTAAGTGCTCAAAATTTGTGATCTGGTTTGCTTCTTGCTCAAAGCTCTTTATATACTCCTCCTATGACGGTTTATCTTCGCCGGCTGAGTCGGGCTTTTTCCATTTTCGCCCATCTTTGTGTTTATCGAAACTTGACATTTATCTTCGGAAATCTTGACATTTATCTTCTGGAAACTTGATATTTATCTTCCGAAATTTGACATTTATCTCTTATGTGAGGATAAAGATAAACCGCCATAGTTATCCTTCCTTTTAGAAAATCGCAGACGCCGCTTTGGCCACGCTGGGCCGCATAAGCTTTTACGGTTTCTCGAAAGGACAGTCTTTGAAGGTCTGTGTTCCGGCGAACCTCAATTCCTTGTTTAGTCGAGGAAGTTGCTTCTAGAGTAACGCGGATCATACCAAACTTGGCGTAGATTGATCCGGAACAAGCTTAAGATGGGATCGAACTGGCACGATAGACCGAAAGACCGGACGAGGGCCGTGGACCGATACGCCAGGCCGACTACAAGGACGGTAAGCTGGCCAGGCCGCCCGCTGCGGACGGCAGGCCGCGCCAGGTAGGCCGGGCGCCAGCCGATGCCGCGCTGACGGTGCCGCGGGCCAGGCCGCCCGCTGTGACGGTGCCGCGCCAGGCGGTGCCGCCGGGCGCCAGGCTGGCTCAAGTCCCGCGTCGCCGTGCCAGGCCGGTCGGGCCGGGCGCCAGGCCAGCTCGCTGCCCCGGGTGCCGCTGTGCCAGGCCAGGCCGCCGGGCCAGGCCAGCCCGCGTACGCCGGCGCCAGGTTGGTGCCGCTGGGCGCTAGGCCAGCCTGCGCCCGCTGTGCCGGGCGCCAGGGTGCCGCCAGCCAAGCCGGTGCCGCGCCAGGTCAGCCCACATCCCGCTGCCTCCACGGCGCTAAGCCGGTGCCGCTGGCCAGGCCAGCCTGCTGTCCCGCTGTACGCCGGGTGCCAGGCCGCCTTGCCGCCTTTAGTTTGTTCGATCTTTCCCCGCCTTGTTTGCGGGAAATCTTTTGAGTTTTGGGAGGGTCTCTAGTCGAGATCTCGAGATAATTGTTTCCAACAGATTCCGCGAGTATCGGATTTGAGATGGACTTAGATCTGCAGATTTTCCGCCGCCGATGAGAGCAATGTGGTTCGAAGTTTTAGATATGTTAAAAGATGAATCTTTTAAACAATCGGAAGGTTTTACTGAAGACTCATTGTAGATCTCGACAATCCAGATATGGGTTTAAGGGACCAAGATGCTGTCATTGCCCGAGATCATGAGACGATCTCATGGACGGGCGCCAGGACCTCGCTATTTGTGATGGGAGTGGACGAGCCTTCCGTGAGTTTTATCGAAATTACGACCCATTTCTTGGATTTGATCGCTGTTTGGCTTTTCTTTCGAGGATTTTCGGTGACGATTTCGCCATTGACCGATTTTGACCCCAACAACTTGATTCGACTTCCGCCTCGAGGGTTTGAGTAATGAGGCTTCGAAATTTAGATTTTAAAATATTAACTTTGTTAAACAATCAGAAGGCTTTCATGGAAGAATCGCCGATGAAAGCAACCAACATGGGTTTAAGGGACCAAGATGTTGCCTTCGCGATAGGCTTCATCTCTTCTTCCATGATGATGAAGTCTGTTGCCTTGTGAGAGTATCCTGGATTGTCCGCTCGCTTTTCCAGTAGTATCCACTTTCGAACTTCGACTTGTACCAGAGTTTTTCTCGTATGCCGACATTAAGCATTGTCGCTGATGCCCCCGCTATTCGCCATCACCAGTTTGAACTCTTCGCATGAAGTCGCTGAGCTTAATTTCGCCTTCCTTCGAGCTAGACTCCATAGATCCACGCCGGACGCTTCTATCCATGAACATGGAGTACTGTTTGAGAAACGCCGAGGCCAGTCGGAAGCCCGATGGAGTTCCTTTTGTGAGAACCACTCGCCAGCACCTTTGGAGGTGCTCGACGAAGAGAAGACAATGACCTGCGCCCCGCTCGCTCCGGAGTTTGCACCTACCCATTGCGATCCGAAGGACTGCAGGTGCGACTTAGATCCGGCTGCATCTGGCCATGTAATCGGGATTTTGATCTTCCCCGGTCTGAGATGCGGTTTCCGTGATCCGGAGTGGTGAATGGCTTCCGCTTCCTCGAAGTCTATCAATCTCGGGCGGAACTGGTCGCCTGATGGATTTGCGATTTCACCGCTTTCACTTCAGCCACGGTCTTTTGAGAGATTCACGGAGATCATGGATCTTTATGCTGCCGGGCGCTCCTCAACCTGTCGACGCTGGTCGCGAGTAGATCCGAAGTTTGATCTTCCGCGAAGTTCTTCCCTGCTCCATCCAGTAGAGTTTTTTTTCCTCTTCGCCATGGGCCTATCGGCGATGATACCGTCTGCCGAAGCGGACTGGCTTCGGTTCTCCTAGGTGGATGTCAGCGCCTTTCATCGGAAGGGTCCGATCGGGTGATATCTAGATCACGCGCCGACGCCGCTTCTTTGTTTCCCGTGAGCCGGAGTGGAAGGTTTCGCGAGGTCGCTTTTGCTGTCCTTTCGAGCCGCTTCCTCGAGTGGGCTCTTTCGGGCATCTTTTCTCGTGCTTCGAGATCCGGGTCGAAGTCTCCTGCCGCGCTTTGGTGGATCCGCTGAAACTTGCTCCTCGCAGTTAAGGTATCGACCTGTTTTGCGAAGCGAGGTTATCAGCTTGTCCTGTTGTTCCGCCCGCCAGAGGTAAACAGTTCCTTCATCTGCCTGATTTCGCTGTTTGCATCAGTAAAGGACTGTGGACGCTTCCAGCGAGTCTTCAGCGCTGGCATCGACGGTGTTCCGCCTAGCTGGCTGATCCTGGTGGTGTCGGCTGACATGATCGAAGCGTGCAGCTAAGTAGATAGATAGATCCGTGAACCCTCCTTCTAGCCAAATCGGGAACCAAATCGCACCGCCAATTTCTGATAAAGATCTGTGGAGGAAAACCGAAGTTAACCCGATCTTCCTTGAAGGTCCGGATATCTGCTGGGCCGCATACCTAAACAATCAAATAAAGTAGAAGGCGAAAAATAGAAATCGAAAAGTTGAGCGAAAAAAGATCTTATTTCTGAATTCGCGTTTTGAGCGTGAACAACAGGTGAGAAGTAAGCTATAAGAGCTGTCCAAATGTCCGCTAGTCTGATTGCCTAAGTCTATCCTAGTTGAGTCGCATTCGCTAGTGAAAACAGAAAAGAATGCTAAATCGCCTAAGTGCTAAGTGCTCGAAAATTTGTGATCTGGTTTGCTTCTTGCTCAAAGCTCCTTATATACTCCTATGACGGTTTATCTTCGCTGGCTGAGTCGGCTTTTCCATTTTCGTCCATCTTTGTGTTTATCGGGAAACTTGACATTTATCTTCGGAAATCTTGACATTTATCTTCTGGAAACTTGATATTTATCTTCTGGAAATTTGACATTTATCTCTTATGTGAGGATAAAGATAAACCGCATAGTTATCCTTCCTTTGTGAAAATCGTGACGTACGCTTTTGCCACGCTGGGTCAGCATATGCTTTTACTGCTTCGAAGGACAGTCTTTGAAGGTCTCGCATTCCGGAAGGAACCTCAATTCCTTGTTTAGTCGAGGAAGTTGGGCTTCTAGAGTAATCGTGATCATACCAAACTTGCGAGATTGATCCGAACAAGCTAAGATGGGATCGAACCGCACGATAGACTGACCGGACGAGGGCCGTGGACCGATGCCAGGCCGACCTCGCTGACGGTGCCGCCAGCGCCGGTGGTGCCGGCGCCAGGCCGTCTAAGGCGGACGGAAGCCGCTAGCCAGTGGTACCGCGCCAGGTCGACCCGCTGACGCGGGCCGCGCCAGGCCGCCCGCTGCGGATTTGGTGCCGCCGGGCGCCAGGCCGGTGCCGCCGCCGCTTGCGGCTGGTGCCGCCGGGCGCCAGGCCAGCCTGCGGTCCCGCTGCCGCCGTGCCAGGCCGGGTGCCGCCGGCGCCAGGTCAGCCGGTCTCCGTGCACCGGTGCCAGGCCGGGTGCCGGCCAGCTCAAGCCCGCCCTCGCGTGCGCCTGGCGCCGGGTGCCGCTGGCGCCAGTCTGGCGCTTCCGCCAGCCTCGCCGGGCGCCAGGTGCCGGGTGCCGCTGTTAGGCTGGCCCACTGTTCCGCTGGGTGCCGCTGGCGCCAGGTCGGTGCCGCCAGCCGCCAGGTCGGTTGCCGCTTCAGGTCAGCCCACATCCCGCTGCTGCTCCACCGGGCGCCAGGTGGGTGCCGCTGCGCCAGGCCAGCTCCGCCCCGCCGCTGCCGTGCCAGGCCGCCTTGCCGCCTTTTGTTTGTTCGACTCGCCGCTTGTTCAAGGGAAATCTTTGAGTTTTGGGAGGGTCTCTAGTCGTAGATCTCGAGATAATTGTTTCCAACGAGATTCCGCGAGTATCGGATTTGAGATGGACTTAGATCTGCAGATTTTCCGCCGTCGAGGATGAGAGCAATGTGGTTCGAAGTTTTGATATGTTAAAAGATGAATCTTTAAACAATCGGTTTTACGAAGACTCATTCAGATCTCGGACAATCCTGACATGGGTTTCGGGACCAAGATGCTGTCATTGCCCGAGATCATGAGACGATCTTCATGGACGGGCGCCAGGACTTCGCTATTTCAGATGGGAGTGGACGAGCCTTCCGGAGTTTTATCGAGCGACGACCCATTTCTTTGGATTTGATCGTTGCTCGGCTTTTCTTCGAGGATTTTCGGTGACGATTTCGCCATTGACCGATTTTGACCCCAACAACTTGATTCAGACTTCCCGCCTTCGAGGGTTTGAGTAATGAGGCTTCGAACTTAGATTTTAAAATATTAACTTTGTTAGTCGAGAAGGCTTTGGCGGAAGAATCGCCGTGATTGCAACCGAACATGGGTTTAAGGGACCAAGATGTCCGCTGTTCGAGATCACGGTGACGACTGGCACGGATGGGCGCTAGGACCCTGCCGCCGGGCGCCAGACGGAGACGACGCCTGCCGCCGGGCAGACGGGAGAGGACGAGCCTGCCGCCAGCCAGGCGCCGGGCGTGGTCGGCTCTCGCCGGGCGCCAGGTTTCACCACCGCGCCGCGGTCCCGCTTGCCGATGCCGCTGTTGCTTGCCTCGCTGATCCCCGCCTACTGTCCGTTCTGGCGTGATGATCCGCCGGTTTCGATTGTTACTTAGTTTTTCCGAGTGACGCACCCGCTTCTCGGTTTTGATCGTCACTTAGTTTTCTTCCGAGGACTTTCGGTGACGATTTCGCTGCTGATCGATTTTGACCCCAACAGTTAGCTCCCCGGTACCTAGGAACCGTAGTGCCTTCGGTCCTAGTTTATGTATAGCTGTATGGAAGGTGTAGAGACGCATCGCTTCGAAAGTCGGTGTAAATAGTGATTTTACCTCCTTTATAAGGATGGAGTAAGAAATCTCATTTATTCTTACTTCATCATAAAAATTCATCTCTCAAGAATCCTTTCTTTTTTTTTTCAAGAACAATGTGTTCAAGATCCTCCAAGAGAAATTCTTCTTCCCATTCATCTCGATGACTCTCCTGCCCACGGATGGTGAATCCGAAGCAAGAAGAGTTAGTCGATGAGGAGGCGAAGAACGCCAGATATCGAAGCTCTTGTGGGCTCGGCTCCACCTCCGCCAGATGTCCCCGTTCAAGAGACCTTCGAGGCTGCCGGTGCTTCCTTTACGCCGAGCTCGGTTTCATCGAAATATCTCGTGACTCTTCGGGATTTTACCAGATTCCTGATGGAGTTAAATTCCGAATTCCTATCGGCAATGAGAGTGCGAGGAATCCTCCAGAAGGTTTCTTTACATGCACGAGGCCTTCCTTACGATCGCCGCATGTGGTTCCCGATCCTCGTACCATTGTTCGCGGCGCTTCGCCGCTTCGAACTTTCGATCAGCCAGCTCAGTGTTTCTGCCTTAGAGAGTTGGCTTGGCGTGTTGAATGCAAGTTATGAGCTCGGGATCGATCTTAGTCCTGCTGATTTCGAAGGTCTTTGAAGCACTCGGCCAACGGGGAGCGATGGTTTTGCTTGTAGTGAACGGGATTGTTGCGCATACGCATGGTGATCTTTTTGTCAAGAGGGATCTCCTTCGGCAAAAGACGTTTTTCTGGAAGTCATTCACCGTTGGACGGATTTGAGACGCGGTAAAGCTTTACCGGTCCCGAGACCCTGTCCCGACATGCGATGCCGAACCGGTTATCGAAGCTCCTACTCGGAGACTGATATACCATGGATTTTACCCGTTTTTACCCATGTTATATGAGTGTTTTTACTAATATTATCTATGTTTTGGAGTCTATTAGGTATGTTTTCAGGTTCAGGTACGTTCTGGAGAAATATGGTTATTTTGGTGTCTTTTGGAGACGTTTAAGTGCAGAGCTGTGCAGACACGTCAGATGTTTATCTATTGATGGAGACCTTTCCACCATTAGATTTTGCCCATATTTTGACACAAGATAGAGCTTTGAGTTAGATTTCCAATTCCACCGGTTTGGGGTCAATCAGCATCCTGTAGCAGAAGTTATGCTTGTTTTACTGAAGAGTTGTCAGTCTGCCTCGCGAGAGGAAGCTGTCGAGAAGATGAATGGATGTCGATCGACGCCACAGTCTTGGTGTCGATAGATATGGATGTCAGAATATGGGCCGAGCATATTTTATGACAGATTAAAGCCCAGGAGCCACCACAAAATTACCAAAATACCCTTGGACGACTAGAAACCCTATTTATGTTATTTCTAAGCCATTGTTGACGGCTACGCTTTCTTTACACTTTTCCTTACTCCATTATTCTTGTTTTAGGGTTGGAGAGAAGATAAATTCTCCTTCAGAGATTGATTGGAACTCCATTGGTTTTATATTTGATTTCTATTCTATTATATTATTCAGACTATGATTTGTGTTTCTTCTATCATGTCTGAGTAATTCATCTTGTTAGGTTTAGGGATTTCATGAGCTTAATGTCAAACTGATAATCAATTAGGATTGCTAGGTTATCTATAGAACTTCTACACCAGGGTGATTTGTAATACTAGGATCTGGAATAGTTTTATTCACATGAAAGTGTGACTGATTGTTTGAACCTAGAATCATAGGACAATTCAGATACACTAAAGTGAACTCAATTAACGGAACCCGAATCCTGCTGGATTAGATACTTAGGCGCATATGAGAATTTGGTCTAAGAATCTAGTTGAACATAATCGATTAGGCGCATATGAGAATTTGCTCAGGCCATAGCATCGATCGACACTCACTTTCTGTTCGCATGCGAAAGCTGGAACAGAGACTTAGACATATGATTAGTAATTGCTTGAGAGAGATGATTACTTGCTTATCATAATCGAGTTATAGAATTGAATCTATAAACCCTTAGCATCCTTGAATTGTAGTTTTGATTCTCTTGATTGATAAATCCCTAAGTCTAGCTATTTCTTATTATTGTTTACAACCTCAATTAATCGAACAACTGCCTTGTTCACATTGCTTTATTTACTGTTTTAATATTGATTGTCTAGCTTAACCTTGATTTCTATAGTCTATTGTGTGCCCCTGCTCTCTGTGGATTCGATCACTAAGTACTACAATCGAACCTCTTATTTGAGAGAGTAAGATCACTTCTTAGGTAATTTGAGTGATATCAAATTTACCGCTGTCGGGAGCAAGGATTCGCCATTAGACTTGATTAATAGGTTTAGTCTAGGTTTTATTTACTGTTATAGTTACTTACTAAAAAATTTTTCTTGTCTTTCAGGTACATGCCTATCAGTACCAGAAGCAGCAAGGAGGAATTACTTTTCGTCTCAGATCCTAGAAGATTGGAGCGTTCAATCCGCAAAGAAAGACGCTCCCATCGATCGACATTATCACTAGTTCGCCGATCGACACTCGCCAACCGAAGTCGACCGAGACACCGTCTTCATAGACCGATACTCACCCACCCCCATCGACCGGGTTACTCTTCGCGATCGATATTCCACCGACATCGATCGATGATTCACCTCGAACATCGATCGATACTGAGCCGCGAGACATGGTTGCGAATATAATTCTTGTACGAGATGAGGACGAAGACCTGCATGACCAGGAGTGTCATCTGCGTAACACAAGGTCAGAAGATAGATGGACAAGGGACTACAACTTGAGCCATCTGCTACCACTGAGGATGCTAAAGTTTCTCGTTAGAGAACGATAGCAGAATGGATCAGACCTAGTCGGTTCTATGTTGGTGTCAAAATACTGTTGGTGTCAAAATCGGTCACGACGGAATCAATGACTAAAAGTCTCTAGAAAGTATTTTGAAACAAAAGTCTCGGATAATTTGAAAAGAAGTTATAATGAGATTTTCTCAAATTAGAATATCCACTCTCTGAGAGATCGAAGACTACGGAGTGCGCGGACGAGAGTCCCCGGAAAGATCGGTCCGCTCGCCCAAGGACATCAAGATTCGATCACCACAAAAAACCCTAAACACAAAAGAATCTGCCTCAAACTTGAAGAGGTCGTTCTCTCAAACCGTGAGGAACCAGAAAACGATCAAGATATCAAATCGAAGCCCTCGCCGAGATCTTCAGCCTGGCGCCGGCGCACCCGACACGGCCGGCCTGGCGCCGGCGGCACCCGGCCTGGCGCCGGCGTCACCCATCACGCTGGCTGGCTCGGCCGGGCACCGACCTGGCGCCGGCACTCCGGACGCTGGCCGGCTCCATGCCGGCGGCACCGTCGCCGGGCTGGTTTGGCGGGCGGCACGCCCATGCGGCGGCACCGCGACGCTGGCCGGCGGCGCCGGCGGCACCTGCCGCACGGGCTGGCCTGGCGCCCGGCGGCACTGGCCTGCCGGCGGCACCCGTCGCGGTTGGCCTGGCGCGCACTGACCTGGCGCGGGCGGCACTGCGGACGCTGGCGGCCTGGCGCGCCGGGCGCACCGCCGCATGGGCTGGCTGGCCGGGCGCATCGGCCTGCGCCGGGCGGCATTCGCCGCCGGGCTGGCCTGGCGCCGCGGCACCGTCGACGGGCTGGCGGCGGCGCACTCCAGCCTGGCGCCGGGCGGCACCCGCCGCTGGCTGGCCTGGCGCGGCACTCGCCTGGCGCGCGGTCGACGGCCCTCGCCCTGGTCTCGGTCCCACGTGTTCGGTCTGATCCCATCTTGGCTTGTTTGGATCAATCATCATGAGTTTGGGACGATCACGCTACGAATAAACATCCTACGACTCGATTGAAATCATCCTCGATGTTTTACGACAAAAACTAGAAGGATTGGATTTCTAGAAGATATCGATAAAACAAGGTCGATTAACTTGAACATCGATCCTTTAGGTTATACGGTTTATTTTACGAAAGATAGTCTTTCCGAGAAATCGATAAAACGCTTAACGACTTAAGACAAGTCCACGGACTAACTTACGATTTTAGGAATTCAGGCCCAATCAGGCTATGACGGTTTGTCCGATATCCCGAACATCGGATAAACATCAAGTCACCGAAAACTCGAGGATAATTACAAAGATCGACGAAAATGGAATACTTCCTGAAGAGATAAGCTTGGGCCCAAAGGCGAGGTCCATCATCCTAAGGCAAACCGACCTTGGAGTGGATATATAAGAGAGCAAGGGCAGAAGAGAAAAGGATCCGAAAATCCTAGATTGAGACTTAGAGCATCCTGCTAGCTTAGAGAACTTAGAACTTAGGCGGTTAGGCCAGCGAGGCAGGACTCAGAACGTCTGGCCGCCTCTTGTTTTAGTTTTATCTTCTCCGCAGACCCACGCTCCTCTCGGAAGGATCTAACTATACTTTTACTCAGAGCTCCGCACATAGAAACCCTAGGCATTATCTTCGACATGCCCGCTTCTATGACCAACGCCATATTAGACTAACCAGGCCCTAGAACGCCTGGCCGCCTCCTGCTCAAATCTCCTCTCGAAGGATCGGACAATTTTTACTTAAGAGCTCCGACATAGAAACCCTAGGCTATCTTCGACATGCCTGTTTCTATGACAAACGCTCATACTAGATCGAACCCGCCCAGACTGTTCGATCTCTTGTTCAATTCTTTCTAAACTGAACTACGTCCGACTTGATCCTCGAAAGGGTACGAGGCAGCCTTTCTTAAGGTCCAGTCTCAAATCTTAACAAATCTTTTTCCGCATTTATTCGTCACTTGTCGTTGTCGCGAGAGAATCCGACCTTCAAGGAAAGTCGGGTTAACTTGGCTTTCCTCCGCAATCTTATTCATTAAAATTGACGGTGTGAATTTTGGTTCCCACAGTTTACGCTAGAAGGAGGGGGGACGGATTACTTTACTCATACGGCCGCAAAGCTGATCGAACCAATGTCCAGAAATATGAAAGAAAAGTTGCAGTTTGCGCCAACGATGGTAAAACAACTCCAGCAGCGACTGTTCCTATGGCCAACGCTTACGCAAACGCCACGGTGCTCGAGCAAATCAAAACCTAGCCGCGCTTTCCGCCACAGGAAGAGCACAAAACGAGCTCGCAATTCTCTATCTAAACAGAAAGGGCAACGATAAAATCTATCAAACCCCAAAATTCGCCTTGTTACCAAGTTAGAGAAATCGCGAACGAGCAAGGTTTCTACGAAAACGCTTTCGAGAACCTCTCGAAAAATAAAACTTATTCTCCTCGAAACCTTGGGGAAACCCTATATTACTCGTGGAACAGAAGCACGCAAATCGGTTCACCGATTCCCACCGCCATACTTCTTACAAACAACTCTCGAGGAACAAACGGAAAACGAAAGGAGGTCGGAGCTTGATCTTACTAGGACGACTTGCCATAAGGTAAGATCAGTCTTCCCAGTTCGCCTTAGTAAGAGCCCACTTTGTTCTCTTTGTGTCTAGGTCAAAATGGCTTGCTTCGCCTCAATCGGAGTTTCCGCTGAGATTTTACGAAGGAACAAAATCACTCTCCGCCACCTCGCCTGTGGACGAGAACAACCATCACCAAGGTCACCTCGCCTGTGGAAACCTCACTTTGCTCTTGTTGGGGTCAAAACGGTTATCTCAAAATCTACGCTAAAGACCTTCCCAAAACTCAAAAGATTTCCAAAACGACCGACGAGGGAAAGATCGAACAACGAAAACCCACAGACGGCAAGACGGCCTGGCGCGGCAGCACGCTGACGCTGGCTGGCCTGGCGCCGGCTCAGCCGGCGTCAGGCACGCTGGACGCTGGCTGGCTCCCGGGCGCACTCGCCTGGCGCTGGCGGCACGCTGACGCTGGCTGGCCTGGTGCCGGCGCACCTGGCCTGGCGCCGGCGGCGGGACGCGGCTGGCTTGCCGGCGGCATTCGCCTGGCGCCGCGGCACGCTGGACGCGGCTGGCCTGGCGCCGGCTGCACTCGCCTGGCGCCGGCACGCTGGACGCTGGTTGGCCTACGCCGGGCGGCCTCGCCGGGCGGCACGCTGGACGCTGGCTGGCCTGGCGCCGGCGGCACTCGCCCATGCCGGGCGCACGCTGGACGCGGCTGGCCTGGCGCCGGCACTCGCCTGGCGGCGGCACGCTGGATGCGGGCTGGCCTGGCGCCGGCGGCACCCGCCTGGCGCCGGGCGCACCGGACGCTGGTTGCCTGGCCTGCACGCGGACGCTACTGGCCTATCTGGCGCACCTCGCCTGGCGCATGCACGCTGGACGCTGGCTGGCCTGGCCGGCGCACCCGGCCATACCGGGCGCACGCTGGACGCTGGACGCTGGCTGGCCTGGCGCCGGCACGCTGGACGCTGGCTGGCCTGGCCGGGCGCACTCTGCCTGGCGCCATGCCTGACGCTGGCTGGCCTGGTGCCGGCGGCATTCGCCTGGCGTCGGTCGACGCCCTCGCCCTGGTCTCGTCCCATCGTGCCGGTCCGATCCCATCTTGGCTTGTTTAGATCAATCTTTGTGAGTTTGGTACGATCACGGTTATTCTAAACACCAATCTTCTCGACTATACGAGGAAATGGGATTCCTTCGAAATGCCAAACCTTCAAAAGACTATTTTCTAAAAAATTGTAAAGGTTTTAATTCTTTGTAGGACAGGAACAAAACGCCTTGAAAAACCGTAGAATTTAGGGAACTTAGGATTTAGTGGATAGTCTAGCAAGCTAAGTCTTAGGCAAAATTTCCAGTCTTGTTCCATCGTTCCTTGATTGTCCAGGCAGAACATGCAAACCGATCTAGTCTCGAAAACCGAAACGATCGCCACGCGTTCTAAAAGCATACTCATCCCGCTCCTAAAAGAAAAAAAAACGTACACAAGCCTTCGGAAGAACGGCTAACCCGCTTTTCTGAAAAAGAAAAGGGAAGTAGGTACGATACTATATCCGTGATAATCCCATCTTCGAAAACTTTTGCTTCAGCATCAAGACAACGCTTTGACAAAGCAAAACTCTCGCAGCAATAAGATTCGCCTAAAAACGCTTAACGCATAGCCCAACCGCAAACATAGTCTTGAAAATCTCTACGCCGCCTCTCGCCGCAAACTCGCGACTCGTACCAACGCCGGACTAATAGCACGACGGTGAACTACGAAAATAACGAAATAACCTTCGGTAAAACTCCATAAGTAGTTGAAGCAGCTTTCGTCCAAAGGTCGAAATCATAGCGAAACATCTCCGTGGTAATCCGCGGAAACATCGCTAGTTTAACAATCGCATTTTCTATCTCCATGAAACCGGTCATCCATTACTTTGATAACAAAAAAATTTTATACGAACCATTCATCGTAACTGAAACCTAAAGTGGAAGATCGTTTCTAAAAGCCATCAGCCGTAACTCAGAAAACTCCGCTATGGCATGTCTATCTCGCAAACGCTATTTGGCCTCGCCAACTACGCTTCCGAAAGCCCGACCTGAATTCGGCATCCCCATTAAGGACAATCGTAAACTAACATGACCTTAATAAGGGTCATGGTCTGATCGTTTACCAACAACTTCCTTGGCGATACGGCTGAATCTAGCCTCCATGCCAATCCAAAGCTACTGAGCGAGCACCGCTCCAATCACTTAACGGCTAAAAACAACAATCCACGATTTGTTCATAGAACGCCAAGTGACTATTACGCAAGCAATTTGTCGCATAACCCAGAATCGGAAATCATACGATAAACTCTTCATACCAAAACTCAGTCCTAACAACCATATGGTTAACGGAAGATTTAAACTTATCGTCAATCGATTAAGTTCTATACGCCACGTAAACACGGCATGAAAAGAAACACTCGTGACAAGGCTCCAAGAGTTATATGAGTCATCCTTAATATATACAATCAAATCCCGGAAGGCCAACACTTCACGAAGCACTGTGAATGTAGACGCTTCTCCCTGGGTCAAACTTACGCGACCCCTTGGTCCTGCGTCCAAACGAAACAACAGTTTCTGGCTGCTAACATTCGCGAAAACATCTCCAAGCCCGAACATTTCAACCACGAAATGCGGCACAAGGAAAACTCGACCTTCAGCACTGCGAGACGTCGCTAACGCTCGAAGGACATTCTTTTCCTCAAAACGTTCCAGACGAAATCCTCGTCTCTAGAACTCAAAACATACAAACACACCTCTAAACGGTAACATGCCTCTAAACTGGCATCATTTCGTTGTTGCTGATCACAACAAACGAACTCTAACGTCCTAAACAGACAAATAGCCGCCTTCAAGGG
Organism: Brassica nigra; assembly: GCA_016432835.1. Lineage (NCBI taxonomy): Eukaryota > Viridiplantae > Streptophyta > Magnoliopsida > Brassicales > Brassicaceae > Brassica > Brassica nigra. Next base: position 30,520,746 of record CM028242.1, read on the forward strand.
TAGGCTCTCTTGCATCCGACAAGGATAAACATAGCGCTATACAAGAAATCCAAATTTTGGTCTAGCTCTTCAGAAAGGAAGTAGCTCGACTCACGCCAGACAAATCATATAAGCCGACAAGAATTCGCGGATTTTAAACGGTACGAGTCAGGTTAAAATCGCAAACAGGCAAAAAAGCCGATTTGTCATCGCAAAGCCTCAGTCCGAGAGTAAACCTAGGTCTTGCCCTAAACCCAGCCACGCTGGATCTTGACATCTCACAGACATAGTATGGTATACGAGATCCAAAAATTTGTCTCTTCACTTAAGCCTATTCGTTTCACAAACTTTCCGCGTAAATCGGTAAACCGCGGAAAATCTCGCTTTATGCAAACAATAGGTACGGTGATCATCAGGGAACTAGGAATGAGACGACAACTCACACCCTCTTTCTCATACTTCGAAAAAACTGAAGTTCATAAATAATCGAAAAACAAATACATCAACAGCATCATGCTCGAAAGTCTCTCATGACACATAACCAGACCATATAAGTCTCGCCGGAAAAGATCACAAGGGTCTTAAACTCCAAAACGAACTACGGAAGGCTTGATCCCTACAACAAGGGTACGTAGGCAGCCTTCGAAAGGCGCAGCCCCAATCTTACCACTTTCAACGGAGCCTTTCAACCATTAATTCCGCCTATCTTACCTGACATGTCTTATCGCTCGCAAGAACATCACGAAGGTTCTAACGAGCTGGGGGGCTAACTGTTGGTGTCAAAATCGGTCACGACGGAATCAATGACTGAAAGTCTCTAGAAAGTATTTCTTGAAACAAAAAGTCTCGGATAATTTGAAAAGAAGTTATACGAGATTTTCTCAAATTAGAATATCCACTCTGTGAGATCGGAAGACTACGGATGCGCGGACGAGAGTCCCCGGAAAGATCGGTCCGCTCGCCAAGGACATCAAGATTCGATCACCACAAAAACCCTAAACACAAAAGAATCTGCCTCAAACTTCAAGAGGTCGCTCTCTCAAACCGTGAGGAACCAGAAAACGATCAAGATATCAAATCGAAGCCCTCGCCGAGATCTTCAGCCTGGCGCCGGCGGCACTTCGGCCTGGCGCCGGCGGCACCCGTCACGCGCTGGACTGGCGCCGGCGGCACTCGCCTGGCGCCGCGCACTGCGGACGGCCGCCTGGCGCCGGGCGGCACCCGCCTGGCGCCGGCGCACCCATCACGCTGGCTGGCCTGGCCGCGCACCCGGACGGGCCGCCTGCGCCGGCGACCGTCGCATCGGGCTGGCCTGGCGCCGGCGGCACCGCCTGGCGCCGGGGCACCTGCGGCGCTCCGCCTGGCGCCGGGCGGCACCCGCGGGCTGGCTCACCGGGCGGCATCTGGCTGCCGGCGGCACTGGCCGCTGGTTGGCCTGGCGGCGCGGCATGCCGGGCGGCACTCGGCGCCGCCGGCACTGCCGCACGGGCTGGCCTGGCGCCGGGCGCGCCCGGCGCCGCGGCACCCGCCGCACGGGCTGCCCTGGCGCACCCGCCGCACGGGCTGGCCTGGCGGGCGCACCAGCCTGGCGCCGGCGGCACCCGCGCTGGCTGGCCTGGCGTCGCGGCACCCGCCTGGCGCCGTCGACGCCCTCGCCCTGGTCTCGTCCCATCGTGTTCGGTCTGATCCCATCTTGGCTTGTTGGATCAATCATCATGAGTTTGGGACGATCACGCTACGGAATAAACATCCTACGACTCGATTGGAATCATCCTCGATGTTTTACGACAAAAACTAGAAGGATTGGATTTCTCAGAAGATATCGATAAAACAAGGTCGATTAACTTGAACATCGATCCTTTAGGTTATACGGTTTATTTTACGAAAGATAGTCTTTCCGAAATCGATAAAACGCTTAACGACTTAAGACAAGTCCACGGACTAACTTACGATTTTAGGAATTCAGGCCCAATCAGGCTATGACGGTTTGTCCGATATCGAACATCGGATAAACATCAAGTCACCGAAACTCGAGGATAATTACAAAGATCGACGAAAATGGAATACTTCCTGAAGAGATAAGCTTGGGCCCAAAGGCGAGGTCCATCATCCTAAGGCAAACCGACCTTGGAGTGGATATATAAGGAGAGCAAGGGCAGAAGAGAAAAGGATCCGAAAATCCTAGATTGAGACTTAGAGCATCCTGCTAGCTTAGAGAACTTAGAACTTAGGCGTTAGGCCAGCGAGGCAGGACTCAGAACGCCTGGCCGCCTCTTGTTCTAGTTTTATCTTCTCCAGACCCACGCTCCTCTCGGAAGGATCTAACTATACTTTTACTCAGAGCTCCACATAGAAACCCTAGGCATTATCTTCGACATGCCCGCTTCTATGACCAACGCTCATATTAGACGAACCAGGCCCTAGAACGTCTGGCCGCCTCCTGCTCGCAAATCTCCGCTCCTCTCGGAAGGATCGGACAATTCTTTTACTTAAGAGCTCCGCGCATAGAAACCCTAGGCGTATCTTCGACATGCCTGTTTCTATGACAAACGCTCATACTAGATCGAACCCGCCCAGACTGTTCGATCTCTTGTTCAATTCTTTCTAAACTGAACTACGTCCGACTTGATCCTCGAAAGGGGTACGTAGGCAGCCTTTCTTAAGGTCCAGTCTCAAATCTTAACAAAACTTTTTCCGCATTTATTCGGTCACTTGTCGTTGGCTGTCGCAGAGAATCCGGACCTTCAAGGAAAGTCGGGTTAACTTGGCTTTCCTCCGCAATCTTATTCATTAAAATTGACGGTGTGAATTTCGGTTCCCACATTCTATACCAACAGATCTGCAATTCAACCTCCAGCAATACAAGGTGTTGATATGAAAGCCAGATACTTCTCTCATGTGGCTCAGCACCCTTTTCATGGTCTTCCTCAAGAAAACCCCTTTGACCATATTGAGACACTAGAAGATTATGTGTCTGGATTACATGAGAATGAAGCAGCCACAATGTACATCATTTGCAAAGTGTTCAAGTATTCTCTATCTGGGAAAGCAAAAACTTGGCTGAGGCACTTACCACCGGGGTCTCTCACTACCTGGAGTGATGTCGGGACGGCGTTTCTGACTGAATTCTTCAACGAAGGAAGAGCTTGCAGAAGTTCTTGGGAGAGGTTTGGGAGATACCAAAGGGACTGTCCACATAATGGTTTTACAGAGACTCAGCTGTTGAAGAGGTTCATCAAGGGTATTGATGTACGATATCATATGATGCTGGAAACTGCAAGCGAAGGAAACTTTGAGACAAGAACCCTAGAGGAAGCTAAGAGACAGATTGAGAACTTGGTGTCTAGCAACAGTACCAAAAATTTGGATCAGCACAGGATAAAATCAGCTACAATGGATAGTGACAAGATTGTGGAGGCTGAGATTGGTTCTGCACATGAAGTCTCATGGGTGGACCAAACTATATACCAGGATGAGGATCAGCGCAATATAAAGGAGATGAAATTTATGCTAGAGAAGCTTTTGAAAGACAAGCAGGAGATGACTGAGGATTTGAAACTGCATTTGAACTTTCTCTGTAAAGAGGTGAATGGAATAATAAAAACCTTAAATACCCGTGTCAAGATGCTATACACCCAAGCTTCTCAGACTAAAGAAGCTGTGAAGAAGCAAGAAGCACTTTTTCAAAAAAAAAGTACTGTTCATCCGGGTACTGTTCATCGAAGTACTATTCATCCGCGTATTTTTCACCTGACATCGATCGACACTCTTCACCCGACGTCGATCGATACTGTTCATCCTGCGTCGATCGACACTGTTCACCCAGTTACTGTTCATCACGGTACTGTTCATCGCGATACTGTTCACCAAGTTACTGTTCATCCCGTATCCAAAAACACTGTTGATCAAGCCATTGAAGGACACCAGTGAGATTCCATCTTAGATAATGAATTTGGGGAAATACTTGAGCAGGAGAAGCGGGAAGAAGATGCTGTGAAGGTTTTCTTTTCTTGGTCATAAGGGCATGTGAAGGTTTTCTTTTCTTGGTCATCCGGATGGATTGGAATTTGGAAAAATCCGGAATATCCGTCCTGAAAGCAATAGTATTGATGATTGGCTAATCTTTCCAACATTTGATCAATGAAAGGTAAAGGAAAATGATCTTTCCGTGTTGCGGAGTTCAGTTTCCTGTAGTCGATGCACATACGGTGTCCAGTTACAGTTCTCATTGGAATAAGTTCGTCTTTGTCGTTCTTGACCACACTAATGCCTCCTTTCTTAGGCACCACGTGAACTGGGCTCACCCAATTGCTATATGAGATTGGATAGATTACACCGGCATCGAGAAGTTTGATCATTTCCTTTTTAACAAATTCTTTCTGATTGGGGTTGAGTCGCCTTTGATGTTCTATCGATAAATTCGATGCATACACAGGTCGGGGGAAATTCCCGGGATATCCTCAAGAGAGTATCCGAGTGCTTTCCTGTGTTTTCGCAGTTTATTCAACAATAAAGCGAGCTCACCGTTTGTAAGGTTTGCATTTACGATAACGGGATAAGTGTTGTCAAAAGGTAGGCATATTTGAGTCCAGCAGGAAGTGGTTTCAATTCCACCTTAGGTGCATTTTCCTTGCTCTGATTGCCTATTGAAGATGGTTGTTGATCGACAGCATTTTGCAAATATCGATCGATATTTATCTCGGAATCATCTTTGTCATTTGTTGTATCATCATTTCTTGCATCCATCAAATGTGCATAATCATCCGTACGGTTATCTATGCTGAATACTTATCCCCGAGCAACCATGAGCACATCTTCGATGTGGCTTTCAGAGAATGAATCTTCAAAAGATTTTTGGGTAAGCTCATCGATATAATCAACATAGGAGGATGGTCTATCTATCAAAGGGCGCGTCATTACTTTTTCCATGTCGAACTTCATTGGAATGTTTCCAAGATTTAGGCAGATGCGTCCTTCTTTGACGTCAATTATCGCATTTGCAGTTGCAAGAAATGGTCTTCCCAAGATAATTGGGTCTCTAGGTTCATTCTTGTAGTGAAGTACGACGAAGTCCGTTGGTACGAGGCATCCGTTGATAATCACGGGCACATCCTCAAGCACTCCTTCCGGAACTCGAACAGATCGATCAGCGAGAACTAGCTGGATATTTGCTGGAGTGAACTCCGCATACCCAAGGGATATTGCAACAGAGTGCGGCATCAAATTCACGCTAGATACGAGATCGCAGAGAGCTCTTGGAAATTGTTTATCTTGGATGGTGCAACTAAGAACGAAACTAACAGGGTCGGGTTGCTTGATCGGAACTTCGCCTTGAATTATAGCACTGACTTCTTCGGAAATCATCACGATACTACGTTCTCTGACTGGAAAACTTTTAGTTACCATATCTTTGACATATTTTTTTAGCATTGGCGAAATTTTGACAGCATCACTTAATGGCATCTCAACTCTGATTCTTTCGATTGCTTTCTTACAGATATCTCTGTCCAATTCACGCTTAGGGTCGGACTTTCGTGGAGGAAAATGGGGAATCGGGTTATAAACCCTTTCGATAGTCGGTCCAGCTGGCGCTGAATCGCTTTTTGGATCAGGGATTTTGATATCACTCAAATTACCCTAAGGAGTGACTTTACTCTCTTAAATAAGAGGTTCAGTTATAGTAGTTAGGGATCGAATCCACAGAGACTCTAGGATTACACAATAGATTGTTTAGTCTTTGAAATAAAGCTAGACAAACAAGTTTAAAGCAGTAAATAAAGTAATTGCTTGATTGAATGGTTTAGGTTTTAAGCAAGAGGAAAGAAAGCTAGATTTAGGCTGTTTCTCAGGTGTAACTAGCATGCAGGATATCTAGGGTTTTTAGTATTCATAGTTCTGAACTCAAACCTTAAGGTTAAATCAATGATTGATTACCTTCAACTAGATCTTAAGTCATCAACTATCTTTCGATGAGTATAAGAAAGTGTCGATCGATTATTCTATATGAATATCGATCGATACACCTTTCGCGGTATCGCTCGACAGGCGGATTGCTTTATCGATCGATATCGTTTCTAGTGAGCTTTAAGATCGGATTTGAATTGGTTCTCCAATCGTACAAAGAGGCTATTTTCGTGCACTCAAGGTAAGTTGGAACATACCAGCTTTGGGTTTCAGGGATTTGTTAAGCTTTCACTTATCCAAATTAATCCTAAGATCTAAGATAAGGGTGATCAATCCTATACTTAGCATTAAGAACAACTAGAATGAAGAACTATATTTTAAACACCCTAGCATTAAATCAATTGCAATGCATGTTTACCCTTAATGAGAAGCCTAAATCTAACAAGAGAAACTACTCATACATATTCATGGAAGACAAAATCATGATGGTTTGAATAATACTTTTAAATCATGATGGTTTGAATAATAATTTTAAATAGAATAATAAGAGAAATAGTAAAAGAGTAGAGAAAAATAAGGGAGTTCAAGATCTTCTCTGTATGCAGTTTGGATCTATCTCTCCATTCCTAAGCTCTCTCTCCAAGGTAGCAAGAAGCTTCTCTCAAAATTAGGTCTAAAAGTTCTGTAGGCAAATCTTGCCTCTAAAATAATACAAAACCCTATTAATATAGTTTAACAGGCGGCCAGGGACTCATTTGGTAGAAGTGAAACCCTAATGAGATGTCTAGCTCATTAAACTCGTCATTAATTCTTGGAGGCCTTTCATATCGATCGATGTCACAATCTTCTATTGATCAATTAATATAGTGTCTCGTTGGTCGATGTATCATGGTGAGCATCGGTCGATTTAGCTCAAGTTAGCGTTGCATTACAACCTCCTTAAAGTATCCATTTTTGCTCCAAAATGGTCATATTTCACCAAAGAGTACCTGAACCTGTAAAAGCTCATAAAAGACACCAAAAGTGTCCTTTTGTTTCCAAAAACATATAAAAATCATGGTTGAAAGTGGGTAAAATCCATGACTTATCAACTCCCCCAGACTTATCCTTTTGCTTGTCCTCAAGCAAATTTAAGGACATAGGTCTAGAAGAGGATTCCAAATAGTGAGACTTAAACAACTTCTAACTCAAAATTATCACCTCAACTTTGTTGCAAGCCACATCAAAATCTATTAACTTCAAAAGCACATTATACCATATCCTAGCTTAGCAACCAAGTTCATCTAGCCAACAACTTAGCAATCCTGCCTGACTAACCCCTCTACTGATTTCATTTCTGTGCATAAAGATAAAAGTGTGGGCTTTACCTTGGGAGTATCGATCACAGGATTCAAGGTTGCTTAGACAAGTATCGGATCTGCAGGTAAAAGTTAGTTCCTATCCTCTCTCTCTACTTTTTCTCTCTTAGTCTTGTCTGCTTTTTGTTTGCAGATCATCGACTGAGATTGGACAGGCTTCCATGAATCAAGCCTTAATGGTTGCAGCCACCAAGTCCTGTTCACTTCTTTTTGGCCTATATCCTAGGATTCATTGCGAAGCAATTCTTGAAGGGGGTAACCACCAAGCCCTGTTCGAATCCTTTACCTATAGAATTCTTATGAATCAAGTCTTGAGGGGGGTAACCGCCAAGCCCTGTTCGAATTACTTCCTAGTTAATAACTAACTAATCCTAGAACATAAATTCAAGTAAATTTTTTTTTGGTAGACTTATTAAATCTAATTTTCGAAAATGAGAGAGAGAGGGTGATAAAACTATCTACGCAAGGTTTTACCATCCAGACTTGTTCGAAGCATCCGATCCCATGTATACCAAGCCCCAAGACAAGCAGGGAATGTCAGGTTAGGTTGGAAATCAGCTTTGGTTCTTTCAGATGATCATGAAAAGTATTGTCATAGCGACCGGTGATCCACTTTAGCATCTATAGTACATTCTGCAGTTAACAAATCTAAGAATGGTGCTAAAGAGTGGTTAGAAAATAAGTAGAAATCATTGTCTCCACTTGGTGCATGATAAATTCTTTTTTTTTTGAAAAATAAAGAAAGCTTTAAAAGAGATTTGGAAAGAAAATGAAAAATTCTTTTAAGAAATAGAGACTTAAAAATGTTAGTAACAATCCCCCCAGACTTAAACAACACTGTCCCCAGTGTTATTTAGTCTAAGTGTGGTGAAAAAGAAAAAGGAAAAGAAAATTAGATAGTTAACGACTAAGTAATCGTACCTGTTATTACTTGTATCGATCGATACCATGTCTAGCCTATCGCTCGATAGCTGTTAGACAGAAGGTCATCAATTCGTCTGTTGGTGTCTAACCCGTCTGATCTGTCATTTGTTAGTTCTGTTAGACAATCCAAACACAAGCAAATAGATAATAAGTCATAAAAATAGATTGTCTAGAGTAATAAATCCTAAAAATCCGAAATAAAAATGAAAATAGAAATAAAACTGAAAGTGTCGGGGGATAAGGGATAGAAATATGAGAACTAGTCGGAGTCCTCCGCTGCATCCTCGTCGTCTGATGACGAGTCACGACGGTACTGTTGTGATGGACCTGGGGCTGCTGGATCATGGGCTCTCACACTCCTCCTGCTCATGCACCTACAGCGAGACACTCTGGACCAGATGGCCTGAAGAGCGTCTGCGATGAACCTCTGAAAGTCCCCGTGGTTGCACATCGGAATGTCTGGCATGATGGGGAAATCGTGCACTGGTGCCTCTGGCTGGCCCTGCGTAGCTGGTGCTCTGCGCTCTCCTGAAACTCTCTGTGGCACGTCCTGGAGGTTGCGGAGGAATGCCTCATCTGGCTGGAACCGCAGGCTGTCAATGTCCCCGTCGAAGTCCGTGATGTGGTGGGAGGGCAGCTGCAGAAGCAGAGGCGGTCTCCTTTCCTGAAACTCCAGAGCAGGCCGTCCTTCAGCCACTGGGCTGAAGACAGATGTGCCAAGTCCAAGTAGGCGCGGGAGGTGCGGGTTGGCTCTCCAGTCAAGCGGATGCCGAGGTGCTGGAAGATCGGTGAAAGCAGGCTCCCGATCGTCTCCTTCTTCCTGCCAGTGCCCTTGAAGGGCTTCATCTTCAGCGACACCAGGTGCTGAGCGAAGAGGGATCCCAGGTTGGGCATGGGCATGTCGCAGTCTGGGTCCAGGTCCTGCAGGTCGACAACTCCGTCAATCGCAGTGAACAGCAGTGTGAGCTCGTCAATCCTTGATGTCTTGCATATTTTCATTATTTTAGCTTTCCATTTTGTGCATTTTACCCCTTCTAGATTAGGCATTAGGCATATTTAGGTTCATTTTGCATTCATAAGTCTTTATCAGGTCTTGGAGTGTACTTTGGAGAATTTGAAGGTGTTTGAGGGTACTTTGTTACAAAAAGGAAGGGTGAAAGATGGACATGGACGATGGCCATAAAGAAGTCTTTCTGTGATAAGATTTGGTGGGGAGATAGTATTTTGAGTTAGCTTTCCATTGGGAGTGGTTTCAAGCCATTTGAAGCAATATTGGAGGAGTTATGATTATTTGAGTGAAGGCATGTCAGTACATCCGGGTCAGCACACTTGGCCTGACCAGGCCGCACGGGACGAAGGAACGATGCTGGACGATGCAGCACCCGGACGGACATGCTCGGCCAAGATCACCCGCGCATGAGAACCCAACGAACATACGGATGAGCGGCCTGATCTGCTCGGGCCACCTTACCCGCGCGGGTCAGGACATACCATACGGGTGGACTAAACCAGCGGATCGCGGCCTGAGTTGTGCGGTCGCGTAGTACCCGCGGGACGAACAGACAAGACCGGCGGATCGCGGCCTAAGCTGTGCGATGCGTAGTACCAGCGTGGGACGAGGCAGACAAGACCAGCGGATCGCGGCCTAAGCTGTGCGATGCGTAGTACCAGCGGGACGAGGCAGACAAGACCAGCCGGATGCGCGGCTTAAGCTGTGCGGTACGTAGTACCCGCGCGGGACGAGATCAGACGGAGTTGTACATACGCGCGGGACGGGACGACCATGCCAGCACACCCGCGCGGGACGAGCAACGGCCAGACAGAACTGCGCGGCCAAGCATGCGCGGCCCGGACCGTCCAGCCACGACCCTGAGCGTTTTTTATGCTGACTTCCCATTGGTCAAGACCTATTGTTTCTAGGGGCTTTTTAGTAATTTTATTCTATGTTTCTAGGGCTTTTAAGCCTAACTATAAGTACCCTTGTTATCCCTAAGATGGGACTTATGTTATTTAGGATCTAAGAACAAAACCCTTTGAGTAAAGCTTCATCTTTGATTGATTATCTCATCTCATCTTGTGTTCTTGATTGTTTATTTCATCTCCTTTCTCTCTCTATATGTTTAAGCTTGAATCTCTCATGGGTTTAAGAATAAGCATGTGGATTAGTGAGTAGATTCTTCTAAGATCCATGGGTTAGGGTGATAGAGAGTGATTAAGTTAGATCCAAGGTGTCTAGAATTAGATCTATCATTTCCTTGCATAGATTTGGTGTTTTTAAAGCTATATTTGAGTTGGCCTCTCAAACATAGAGCTATAGGCATTTCATGCCCGGAAGGTGTTCTATGAAATGCCTGAACCAACTCATCTATGCTTTTAGCTTGCTTTGCCTATGGGATTAGTTGTCTTAGAGGCTAGGATTGCTATTAGACTCATTCTCATTGTTTGCTTTGATCATTACAGCCAAAGGGATTTGGTGTACTTGGGTGATCATAGCAAAGAGCATTCATCTAGGGATAGAGCTTGCTTAGTTTAGTTGTCTAGGCATAAGGATTAGATTGATTGAAAAGTTAGCATCTTGGATTGAAGCTTAATCATTTGCAGTTCCCTATACCCATGGGTCTCACTCTCCTCATAAGAAAGAAAGTTTTGCCTTTTGTTGCATTTTGCTTATTGTCTTAGTTTAATCATCTTCCTCTTTAATGATTGCATTTAGATTAAGCATAGACTTGCATTCCTCTGTTTCATTGTCACTTAGGACTGGTTCGACAATCTTATATACTACATCATTTGATTAGAACCTTAGAAAAGTTCTTTCATCAAATTGGCGCCGTTGCCAAATTCTAAGTTGATTGTGACATTGGGATTTAGTCACTCGCTTGAGACTAAATCATTTTTCTTTTCTTGTGATATTGATTCTCCTTTTGCATCTTCCTTTGATTTTCAGGTGTATGAACACAAGAAGCAGGGGTGCAACTAACCTGGTTCCCACTGTTGAAGAGATAGCTACACTTGAGAGGGAAATAGCAAGAAGGAGAAGAGAAGAAGAGCAACAAGCTCACATTCAAAGGTTGGGGTTTGAGATGGATGATCACCAGCATCAACACCAAGATGGCAATGGTCAAGGAGCTGACAACCTTAGACCACAGCCAGCAACAACAACACCCACAGCGCCAGCTAGAGCCATTGGCACATATGACCGTCCTCACATTCATGGCAACAGGACGGGCATCCGTGCACCAGCTGTGGAAGCTAACAACTTTGAGATCAAGTCAGGCTTATTGAGTGTGATTGAGAATAACAAGTACCATGGCTTGGCTGTAGAAGACCCATTTGATCACTTGGACAAGTTTGATAGCTATTGTGGCTTGTCCAAGACCAATGGTGTGTTAGAAGATGCCTTCAAGCTTAAGTTGTTTCCATTCTCTCTAGGAGACAAGGCACGCCAATGGGAGAAATCTCTACCTAGTGAGTCCATCACTACTTGGGATGATTGTAAGAAAGCCTTCTTGGAGAAATTCTTCTCCACATCAAGGACAGCCAAGCTGAGGAATGAAATCTCTAGTTTCCAGCAGAAGAACTTGGAAAGCTTTAGTGAAGCATGGGAAAGGTTCAAGGGGTATCAAGCTAAGTACCCACACCATGGCTTCTCAAAGGAGAGTTTGCTGAGCACATTCTATAGAGGTGCCCTTCCTGAGTTTAGAGCAAGATTGGATACAGCAAGCAATGGTTTCTTCCTGGGCAGGTCTGAAGATGATGCTGAGGAGCTGGTGGACAACATGGTCAAGAGTGATTCAGTTTACAGTGGAGAACATGACAGAGCTGATAGAACAACCAGAGCTGATGACAACCAGACCAAGAAGGGAATCAAATCCTTGCAAGCGAAGATAGACTTGCTGATTGCTAACCAAGCCAAGCAGGAGCAGATTCACTTTGTGGGTGGTCCAAATCAAGAAACTCCTCCTAAGGTTAATGAAGTTGAAGGGCATCAACAACAATGGTTCTTGGTACAGGAAGGAGCCTAACTTTCAGTACAACAATTACCAGCAAAGGTCTTATCCCAACAACCAGCAAGGAGGCAATCAACCAAAGCAAAACACTCAGCAAGGGAACTACCAGCCTAGGCAGAATCCTCCTCCTGGTTTTGCAAACCATGGGAATCAATCTACTCAAGCTCAAGGTAGCTCCTCTCAAGCTAAAGCTCCAGATTCATCTATGGAAGCTATGTTCAAACAATTGTTGGAAGGTCAAGCTAGAGCAGCCAAAGACATCGGCCATGAGTTCAAGACTGTTCACTCCAAGATTGACAGCAGCTACACTGAGCTAAACAACAAGATTAGAGCTTTGGAGAATCAGTTTGCTTCTATGAACTCTCAGCCAAGTCGCCAACAAGGAACATTACCAGGAAAGGCTGAGCAAAACCCCAAAGAACCAATGAAGGCAATCACTTTGAGAAGTGGTAGAGAGCTACCTCCAAGACTCTCCCCAAGGATGGTGAGAAACTAAGTGGGGGGGGTGGCTATCAACATTGATGATGATGTTGTAATTGTGAATGAGAAAGTTGATGAGGAGATTCTAGAAAAGATTGTTGAAGCTAAGGGTAAAGGAAAGGTTGGAGAAGAGAAGAAACACCAAAGCATGGTGAAGTTGCCACTCCAGCAAAAGAGTCTTCTTTTGTTCCTCCTCCCTATGAACCTAAGCTGCCATTTCCTGGAAGATTTAAGAGGCAACTTTTGAAGAAGTACAAAGCACTCTTTGAGAAGCAATTGAGTGAAGTTCAAGTCACAATGCCAATCATTGATGCCTTCATGCTTGTCCCTCAATACAGCAAGTTCTTGAAGGATGCTGTGGCTGCCAAGAAGAAGGAAATGGAAGGCATGATGGTTCTTACTCATGAGTGCAGTGCCATCATCCAGAGATTGACAATCCCTAAGAAGCTAGAGGATCTAGGCTGCTTTACCCTACCTTGTGCCATTGGTCCTTTGATGTTTGAGAGATGTCTATGTGATTTGGGAGCTAGTGTCAGTCTCATGCCTCTATCTGTTGCCAAGAAGCTTGGGTTCAGCCAATACAAGAAGTGCAAACTCTCTTTGGTGCTTGCTGACCGCTCAGTCAAATTCCCCATTGGTATCCTTGAAGACCTCCCTGTGATGATTGGAAATTGTGAAATTCCCACTGATTTTGTTGTTCTTGAGATGGATGAAGAAGCTAGAGACCCCTTGATCCTTGGAAGACCATTCTTAGCCACAGCAGGAGCCCTTATCAATGTGAAGGAAGGGAAGATTGATCTTCATTTGGGAAAGAGCACACTCTCCATTTTGATGTCAACGAGGTAATGAAGAGGTCAACTGTGCAAGGCCAAGTGTTTTACATAGAGGAGATGAAAGCTCTTACTGATGAGCTCTTTGAGGAATTGGCACTTGGAGAGTTGACAATAGAGGACCCTTTGCAGCAGGCTTTGACAGTGGATAAAGAGGTCCAAGTGGTTGAGAACAAAGAGAGTGAGGCTATTGCAGCCATGCTGGATTCTCGAAAGAAGATTGTTGATAGAGGCCAGTATGAGGAGCTCAAACAAGAGGTGCACCAAGCTGTTTCAGCCACTCAACAAGAGAACACCAAACAAGATGATTGGAGTGAGTTCAAGGCACCAAAAGTGGAGCTAAAACCTCTTCCCCATGGTGTAAGGTACACATTTCTAGGCCCTAATGAGTCATATCCTGTCATTGTAAGTAGTGAACTTACTGAACTTGAGCTTTCTCAACTTTTAAATGCACTTAAAGGTTTAGAAAAGCAATTGGATACTCACTAGATGATATTAAGGGGATATCACCTTCTTTGTGCATGCATAGGATACATCTAGAGGATGAATCAATGACTTATAGAGCATCAAAGGAGGTTGAATCCTAACCTTAAAGATGTTGTTAAGAAGGAGATTCTTAAGCTCTTAGATGCTGGTGTTATCTACCTATTTCAGATTCTAAATGGGTATCTCCTGTGCATGTAGTTCCAAAAGGGTGGTATCACTGTGGTTAAAATGACAAGGATGAATTGATACCAACTAGAACCATAACTGGCCATAGAATGTGTATTGATTATAGAAAGCTCAACTCAGCATCTAGAAAGGATCATTTTCGATTGCCATTCATTGATCAAATGCTTGAGAGACTTGCAAACCATCCTTTCTATTGTTTTCTTGATGGGTATTCAGGGTTCTTCCAAATCCCCATACATCCCAATGATCAAGAGAAGACAACATTCACATGCCCCTATGGCACCTTTGCTTATCGAAGGATGCCATTTGGGTTATGTAATGCTCCAGCAACCTTTCAAAGGTGCATGATGTCTATCTTCTCGGATCTCATTGAGGATATAGTGGAGGTATTCATGGATGATTTCTCTGTCTACGGATCTTCGTTTTCTGCTTGTTTGTCCAACTTGTGCAGGGTCCTACAGAGATGTAAAGACACCAACCTAGTGCTGAATTGGGAGAAGTGTCATTTCATGGTCAAAGAGGGGATTGTGCTTGGACAAAAGATTTCAGAAAAGGGCATTGAAGTGGACAAGGCTAAGATTGAGGTGATGGTCAGCTTGCCACCACCAAAGACAGTGAAGGACATCAGGAGCTTCCTTGGCCATGCTGGGTTATAGAAGATTCATCAAGGACTTCTCAAAGATTGCTAGACCAATGACCAAGTTGCTGTGCAAGGAGGCTGCTTTCAGCTTTGATGAAGATTGTCTTGAGGCTTTCAAGAAGATAAAGGGTGACCTTGTTAGTGCTCCCATTGTTCAGCCACCTGATTGGGATCTCCCTTTTGAGATAATGTGTGATGCTAGTGATTTTGCTGTTGGGGCAGTCCTGGGGCAGAAGAAGGATGGCAAAACTCATGTGATTTATTATGCTAGCCAAACCTTGAATGATGCACAGATGAGGTATGCCACAACAGAGAAAGAGATGCTGGCCATTGTCTTCGCCTTTGAGAAATTCAGAAGCTACCTGGTGGGTTCTAAGGTCATTGTGTATACTGACCATGCAGCTTTGAGACATCTCCTAGCAAAGAAGGATGCCAAGCCAAGACTACTAAGGTGGATCCTTTTGCTTCAAGAGTTTGACTTGGAGATTAGAGACAAGCCAGGGATTGAGAATGGAGTTGCTGATCACTTGTCCAGGTTGAGAATTGAACGTGGAATCCCTATTGATGAGGGCCTAGAGAAGAGCATGTCTTGGCCATCATGTCAGTGGTAGCAGTCATTGAGACTGGAAAAAAGATTGAAGAGGTTAAGGCAGTTGAAGAGAAGGGACCTTGGTATGCTGATTTGGTTAACTACTTAGCCACTGGAAAGGAACCATTGGGGCTTGCAGGGTATGAGATAAAGAAATTCTACAAAGATTTGAAGAGATACTATTGGGATGAACCATACCTCACACCTATGCAAGGATCAGATTTATAGAAGAGTGGTGGCTGAAGAAGAAGTTGAAGGAATCCTCTCACATTGCCATGGATCTTCCTATGGAGGCCATTTTGCTCCATTCAAGACTGTCTCAAAGGTGTTACAAGCTGGATTTTGGTGGCCACACATGTTCAGGGACTCACAAGACTTCATTTCAAGATGTGACCCTTGCCAAAGGAGTGGGAACATTACTAAAAGGAATGAGATGCCTCAAAACCCAATCCTTGAGGTAGAAGTGTTTGATGTTTGGGGGATTGATTTCATGGGACCCTTCCCCTCTTCTTATGGCAACAAATACATCTTGGTTGCTATTGCTAGCATAGGGTCATTTGATGACAGGCCTTTTCAGGTCCTAATCAAATGTTGTAGAATACAAGATGTCAATCCAATTCCAAGAGATTCTAATGCAAAGGGAATGCAAGTTCATACTTAATCTAAGCCTATCAAGATGAGAGGATGATTTAGAAACTAAGACAATATTAAAAATGCAATAAAAGTTTGAACTTTCTTTCTTATGAGGAGAGTGAGACCCATGGGTATAGGGACTTGATATCAAATGATTAAGCTTCAATCCAAGATGCTAACTTTTCAATCAATCTAATCCTTATGCCTAGACAACAAAACTAAGCAAGCTCTATCCCTAGATGAATGCTCTTTTGCAATGATCACCCAAGTACACCAAATCCCTTTGGCTGTAATGATCAAAGCAAACATGGAGAATGAGTCTAATAGCAATCCTAGCTCCTTTGACAACTAATCCCTTAGGCAAAGCAAGCTAAAAGCATAGATGAGTTGGTTCAGGCATTTCATAGAACACCTTAGGGCATGAAATGCCTATAGCTCTATGCTTGAGAGGCCAACTCAAATATAGCTTTAAAACACCAAATCTATGCAAGGAAATGATAGATCTAACAATAGACACCTTGGATCTAACTTAATCACTCTCTATCACCTAACCCATGGATCTTAGAAGGATCTACTCACTAATCCACATGCTTACTCTTAAACCCATGATAGATTTAAGCTTAAACATATGGAGAAAGAAAGGATATGAAATCAAACAATCAAAACACAAGATGAGATGAGATTAAGAATCAAGATGAAACTTTACTCAAGAGGTTTAATGTGTTCTTTGATAGATCATGAGATAAGTCCCTCAAAGGGGATACAAGAGTATTTATATGGGGCTTGGAAACCCTTAAAACATAAAATAAAATTACTAAAAGTCCTTGGCCAACTTGATTTTCAACCAATGAGAAGCTAGGAAGAAAGGAAGGGATGGGACACCGGGCAGGCTGGACTGCTCCATGGCGGGTGTGTTCAGCGGGTATGTCCTGCTCGTCCGGCGTCCAGGCCGTCGGCCTCTTTAGGCGGTGTGTTGGCGTGGTGGGCGTCCAGCTGGTGGCAGGACGTGCGGGTGGTGCTGGCGGGTGATACTAGTCGGGTGTCTTCTGGTGCTTGGTGAGGCAAGGTCGGTGCGTCCTTGGCGTCCAGTCCGTCAGTCCCGTGCGGGCAGTGTAACCAGCGTGTGCCAGGCAGCGTGCGTTTGTGCATCCTTCGCGTGCGGGCAGTGCAGCCAGCGTGTGCCAGGCAGCGTGCCAGTCCCTTGTTCCCGTGCGGGTGCTTGTCCCGGGTCGTCCTGGCAGCGTCCTGAGCTTGTCCAGGCGAGGTTTGATGGTTGGACTCGGGTGTGCTCACCCGGGTTGCTTGACATGCTTCTACTCAATTGATCATAACTCCTCCAATATGGCTCCAAATGTCTTGAAACCACTTCCATTGGAAAGCTAACTCGAATGCCATGTCTCCACCAAATATTAGCATCAGAAGGTATTCCTAAGGCCTCTGTCCATGTTCATCTTTAAACCCTTCTTTTCATCACAAAACTCCCAAACATCTTCAATATCTCCAAAGTGTGCTCCAACACCTAATAGGGACTTATGAATGCAAAATGAGCCTAAAGATGCCTAATGCCTAATCTAAATGAGCAAAAATGCATAAGATATGATAGCTAAAAACATGTAAATATGCAAGACATCAACTCCCCCACACTAGACCTTTGCTTGTCCTCAAGTAAACTTTTCAAACACAAGGGGGGTGGATGCAAGGATGGGTACAAAGCCACAGGAAACACTCATAGCACTCAACCTGACATCCTAAAGAAACATAGCAAATAGCATGAGCAAAACTTTCTTATTATGCTCTAGCTTCACAAGGCCTATCAATGACTCTTATGCCTCTACACAAGATGCAATGCCTATAAACCAACATGTTCTCTTAACCAGCCTTCACATTGATTCACACACACACACACAAGGTGAAATCTCACAAATGGGCACATGATCTCAATCATTTGGCTAGGTGATCAAATGGTCTAATATGGATGAAAAGGAGGGTTCAATGCATCATTTCAAGGTGGCAATCACTCAAAAATCAAGGAGCTTGATCATTATGCAAAATTTATCTAAGACTAGGAGCAATTCATGCATACATGGATCCATCCTCATCATTCTACCCAAATCCTAAGTGATTACAAGTTCTACACCCCACTTAATTCATCCCATAACCCAAAACGAAGACATATTCACATCACTCACCCAATGAACATTTTCTTTCTCATGATGCTACCTCTGGGACCTCTATTCACATTCTAAACTCTAACTCTTAAATCTTTCCTTCCCCACTATCTTATTGAATCTTTTTTTTTTCTTATTCTTTTCTTTTCTTTTCTTTTTTTTTTTTTTTTTATATATATGCATGAGGGAAGGTCAAAGACTTCAACTAAGAGCTTTTCATTCATTTTTTTTATTTCTAGGTCCCTAGGGCATTTCTTTATCAAAACTTTTGCTCATCAATCTCAACTTTGTCACATCCCCAAACCCAAAATGTAAACAATTAGGCAACAAGCACTTCACTCACCATCCTAGAAGCTAGCTCAAATGATGACCCTATGCTAGCAAGAGATGAGAACAAATCCATGTCGCTCCCAATACTCTCAAGATTTTGCACATGACAAGCTATCAAAGAGGCCTCACTCAAGCAAATCAATGTAGGCTTCAAAGAATGGATAGGGTTCAAGGGTAAGGGAGTGCCATTTGGGTTAACAAAGGGTGGTACAATGGAAAAAGATAACCCAAATGTGAATGAGATCCATGATCAAGTATGCAAATGCCCATATGCAAGAGATTAAATTCATTCAAGTCTAAGTTCAGGATGGAGCTGGTCTTAAGAACAATGCCAATATCAAGCAAGCAAACAAGTTTCAAGAAGAGTTTTCAAGGCTCAAAGCATGCAAGCTTTTCAAAAGATGCTTAAGCTACTTGATATGTTTAACTAGGTGTCAAATTCAGTGCAACGAGTGTTCTTTACAAGGCAATGCTCCATATGCAAATGAATGCAACCTATATGCTCTAGACTCAATCCTAAGGATGCAAGTGATGCAATCTTACATGATTCAAAATTTAAAATTTTTTGCTTTTCTATGCACTTATGAATGTACAATGCAATGCATGAGACTCAAGATCACAAAGTAAACATGATCAAATATCCGGTACCTCCCCCACACTTAAATCACACAGTCTCTGTGTGAGTAAGAAGTAAGAGGTACCTCAACAAACAAAATCAAATGTATATACAAAGGGTTGGAGTAATACCACACAAGGAGAGTTGGGCATGGTGCTTGTGGCATGACTAGAAGCTGGCTTGGTTCATAGCAACTAGAGGAGGCTGCTACATGGATCATGGGGCTCAAGTGGTTCACCACCATTCTTCTCTCCTCTAGTGCTTGGCTCAACCTGAAAACCTTGACCACTTTTATTAAAAACTTAAAAGAGAATTGAAATTTCAAAACTATGTACAAGGATAACCATGGGACTTCCTCCCAAGTGAGCTTGTTTTGAGTCACTTAGCTTGACTACCTTGTCTCTTGAACTAGTGAGAAGGAGGATCCTTCCCACCTTCAAGTGTGATGGTGAGGACCTGAGAGAGAAGCTCTTGAAGCTTGATTGGGTCATCTTGGATCTGAGGAGTGATGATGGCTCTAGCATTTGAGAATGGTGTGGACCTGCCCTTATGCTTGATCTTGTACTCAATGGCTCCATCCTTGAACTTCTTTGGATGGAGAGTGATAGTGTGTGAGAGCAAATCAAGAGGTGGAGGATGAGGCTCTTTCACTATCTTCTTCTTGCCATGAGTGGCCTTTGAGGCTCCACCCATCCCTCTCTTTTAGCACTTTCCAAGTGCTCAACACCAACTCCTTAGAACATTCTCCATCAAGACCTTCTTTCTTACCAACAACCTCTTCATCTTGGGGCTTCTCAACAGCTTGTGCAGCACGAGTTATTGTCCCACAATAGTCTGATTCAGTGGGGGCTGGAGAGGATAGGAGACAGCTTTGTTGACATGCATGAGAGTGACCTTCTTGTTGGGAAAGTCAATGCAAGCTCAACTGTTGTGAGGAAAGGAGTGCCAGGATCAAAGGGACTCTTTCTTCAGATGTCATCTTCAAAACAGTGAGGTCAATAGGTATGGTGCAGGATCAATCTTCAAGGGAAAGTCCTTGATTATGCCAAGTGGGGTTGTAGAAGAGGAATCCCCAAAGATGAGAGGAGGAGTATCTGTTTCCATGCTTTCAATCCCAATATGCTGCACCATATCCAAGGAGATGACATTCACACTAGCTCCACTATCAACAAGAGCATCATCCATAGTTAGTTTACCAAGAGAGCAAGACAATGTGAACTTCCCTTGAGACTCAAGCTTAGGGAGGGACTTGGGAGGGATTGGTGGATCAATCTTCAGAAGTGAGATGTCCAAAGCTCAGCCACTTTAGCTTGGTGGGTGAGAATGTCTTGTATGAGCATCATTTGGACATGAGCAGCATGCATATTGCTGATCTCTGGAAGCTTGACTCCAATATCACTAAGATCCTTCGGAACTTTGAGATCACTTTCTTTTGAGCTTTGGTGGGAAACCTTTGAGGGTAAGGGAGCTTATCATATGGTGATAGCTCAACCTCATTGTCTTCTTCCTTCACTTCTTTCAGCTTGGGGTTAGCACTCTTCTCAACTTGTGTCTCAACCTTAGGCTCATCAATCCTTCCTTGAACCTTCTTATCAGCTCTCTTCACAACTCTAGCTTCAGCTGTGGCCACAACCAGTCTCTTATCATTTTCAATCTGATTTCCAAGCACTAGCCTCTCAATCTCATCAACATCATTCTTATGATCACTCAATGCAATCCCTGAAGAAGTGGAGATGATAACATTGCAAGTGTCCTTAGGGTTCTTCTCTGGTTTCCCTGGTAGAGATCCCATTGGATTCTTGGAGGATGAAGACATGGATGTAACTTGGCTCTCCAAAGCTTTGAGGTGAGAGGCAAGTTGCATGTACTTGTTGTTGAGGTCAGAATAGGTTCCATCAATCTTAGCATGGATGTTCTTGAACTCATCACCAATGGTCTTAGCATTTCTTTCTTGAGCTTCAAGAGTTGCTTGAACATGGACTCCAAATTTGAACTTGGACCTGAGCTGGAGAAGAGCCTCCTTGGGGCTGAGTAGGCTGGTTTGCTTGGTAACCTCCTTGTTGATTGTTGTAGTAAGGTCTTTGCTGGTAGTTGTTTTGGTATTGGAAGTTAGGCTCCTTCCTATACCATGTGCCATTAGAATTGATGAAACACAGCTCCTCTTGTCCTTCTACACCATGAACTTCAGTAGTTCTAGCAGGCTGTTTCTGTTGCTGGTTCCCAATGGAGTTAAGCTGCTCTTGCTTAGCCTTCTCTACAAGCTTGTCCAACTTTTCTTGGAGAGACTTCAGGGTCTTTCTTGTGTGCTGATCATCTTCATCAGTGCCTCTGTTGGCCCTATCATGCTCCTCACTGTAGACTGAGTCACTCCTGGCCATGTTCTCCACCAGCTCCTCAGCATCCTGCTCAGTTCTGCCCAAGAAGAACCCATTGCTGGCTGTGTCCAATCTGCTCCTGAACTCTGGTAGAGCACCTCTGTAGAAGGTACTAAGCAAACTCTCCTTGGTGAAGCCATGATGTGGGCATTGAGACCAATAGCCCTTGAACCTCTCCCATGCTTCACTAAAGCTCTCAAGGTTCTTCTGCTGAAAGCTAGAGATCTCATTTCTGATCTTGGCTGTTCTTGAGGTAGAAGAATTTCTCTAGGAATGCTCTCTTGCACTCATTCCAAGTAGTGATGGAGTCACTTGGAACAGCCTTCTCCCATAGATGTGCCTTGTCTCCCAAAGAGAATGGAAACAACCTCAGCTTGAAAGCATCTTCAGAGACTCCATTAATCTTGGACAAGCTACAGTAGCTATCAAATGTGTCCAAGTGATCAAGGGGATCCTCCACAGCAAGGCCATGGAACTTGTTGTTCTCAATCAAATGCAGTAGGCCTGCTTTGATCTCAAAGTTGTTGTTCTCCACAGCTGGTGCTCTGATTCCCAACCTATGACCATGAATGTGAGGTTGGTCATAGGCTCCAATGGCTCTTGCTTGGCGTGGTTGGTGATGTGGCTGGCGTGGTGGTCTAGGATTGTCAGCTCTTGGACCATTGTCCCCTTGGACATTACCATCTTGAGGCAGATTCTCCATCTCAAACCCCAACCTTTGAAGATGAGCCTGTTGCTCTACTTCTCTTCTTTGTCTAGCTATCTCCCTCTCAAGTGCAGCAATCTCTTCAACAGTAGGAACCAAGTTGGATGCCCCTCTGCTTCTTGTGATCATACACCTGAAAGTCAAAGATACAAGAGGCAAGAACCAATATCACAGGATACAATAAAAAGAAAAATGACTTAGTCTCAAGCAAATAACTAAATCCCAATGTCAAAATCAACTTAGAAGTTGGCAGGCCAATTTGATGACAGGCCTTTTCAGGTCCTAATCAAATGTTGTAGAATACAAGATGTCAATCCAATTCCAAGAGATTCTAATGCAAAGGGAATGCAAGTTCATACTTAATCTAAGCCTATCAAGATGAGAGGATGATTTAGAAACTAAGACAATATTAAAAATGCAATAAGTTTGAACTTTCTTTCTTATGAGGAGAGTGAGACCCATGTGTATAGGGACTTGATATCAAATGATTAAGCTTCAATCCAAGATGCTAACTTTTCAATCAATCTAATCCTTATGCCTAGACAACAAAACTAAGCAAGCTCTATCCCTAGATGAATGCTCTTTTGCAATGATCACCCAAGTACACCAAATCCCTTTGGCTGTAATGATCAAAGCAAACATGGAGAATGAGTCTAATAGCAATCCTAGCTCCTTTGACAACTAATCCCTTAGGCAAAGCAAGCTAAAAGCATAGATGAGTTGGTTCAGGCATTTCATAGAACACCTTCCGGGCATGAAATGCCTATAGCTCTATGTTTGAGAGGCCAACTCAAATATAGCTTTAAAAACACCAAATCTATGCAAGAAATGATAGATCTAACAATAGACACCTTGGATCTAACTTAATCACTCTCTATCACCCTAACCCATGGATCTTAGAAGGATCTACTCACTAATCCACATGCTTACTCTTAAACCCATGATAGATTTAAGCTTAAACATATGGAGAAAGAAAGGATATGAAATCAAACAATCAAAACACAAGATGAGATGAGATTAAGAATCAAGATGAAACTTTACTCAAGAGGTTTAATGTGTTCTTTGATAGATAATGAGATAAGTCCCTCAAAGGGGATACAAGAGTATTTATATGGGGCTTGGAAACCCTTAAAACATAAAATAAAATTACTAAAAGTCCTTGGCCAACTTGATTTTCAACCAATGAGAAGCTAGGAAGAAAGGAAGGGATGGGACACCGGGCAGGCTGGACTGCTCCATGGCGGGTGTGTTCAGCGGGTATGTCCTGCTCGTCCGGCGTCCAGGCGTGCGGCCTCTTTAGGCGGGTGTGTTCGGCGGCGTGGTGGGCGTCCAGCTGGTGGCAGGACGTGCGGGTGGTGCTGGCGGGTGATACTAGTCGGGTGTCTTCTGGTGCGGGTGAGGCAAGGTGGTGCGTCCTTGGGCGTCCAGTCCGTCAGTCCGTGCGGGCAGTGCAACCCGCGTGTGCCAGGCAGCGTCGTTTGTGCATCCTTCCGCGTCGCGGGCAGTGCAGCCCGCGTGTGCCAGGCGGCGTGCCAGTCCCTTGTTCCCGTGCGGGTGCTTGTCCCGGGTCGTCCTGGCCGCGTCCTGAGCTTGTCAGGCGAGGTTTGATGGTTGGACTCGGGTGTGCTCACCCGGGTTGCTTGACATGCTTCTACTCAATTGATCATAACTCCTCCAATATGGCTCCAAATGTCTTGAAACCACTTCCATTGGAAAGCTAACTCAGAATGCCATGTCTCCACCAAATATTAGCATCAGAAGGTATTCCTAAGGCCTCTGTCCATGTTCATCTTTAAACCCTTCTTTTCATCACAAAACTCCCAAACATCTTCAATATCTCCAAAGTGTGCTCCAACACCTAATAGGGACTTATGAATGCAAAATGAGCCTAAAGATGCCTAATGCCTAATCTAAATGAGCAAAATGCATAAGATATGATAGCTAAAACATGTAAATATGCAAGACATCAGAGATGCGTGGTCAGATCTTGAAGTCGGATGTACAGCGGTAGTCTTGGACGGACGGACGTAGCTGTCGAATGATCCGAGCAGCGGGACCGACTGCAGCGGGATGGATGTACCGAATGCGACGGACGGACAGACAAAGTATGCGCGGATGCATACACGCGGGACACTTTCACAGCTGGGCCGGCACGGATACAAACAGCGCGCGGACAAGACCACGCTTCTCCTCCACTCACTCGACTTTCGCCAGCGCCCGACCAGCGTCCACACCAGCGTACGACCGCGCTCGACCAGCGTCCCAACCCGTGGTATGACCCAGCCGGCCCAAGGTATGTTTTGTTTATTTCGACCCAGACCCACCCGCCCGACCCGACCCAAAAGCCCCCTAAAACCTAATGAATCGTGCCACTCTCTCCTCACTCCCATCACTTTTCCAACTCAAGATCCTCTCTAGCCTCCAGAACAAAAGCACCACAACTTCTTCAATTCCAAACCAAATCACCCCATTTCTTTTCCCACATCCAAGCCTCCCTCCTCTTAGTATAAATCCTTGAATCTTCTCACTTTTATCCTTCATCAAAGGTATGGCTTCATTAAGTTCAATTTCGCAATGCTCATGAACCCTAACTTTTTGAACTTGAATTTTGGCTATTTTCTTGCTTGATTCTTGTGAATAGACTAGGAAGGCTCATATATCATGCTGGGTAGTTGATTTTATGGTGGATTTGAGTTTAATTTGAACTTTGAAATTAGGTTTCATGAGATTTGGGGCTTTCAATTTTAGCTTACTTAGGGTTGATATTGGGCTAGATGGGTGAGATAAGTGGTGTTGAAGGTTGATTTGGTCCCAATTTCAAGCTGAGCTCTGGTTAATTTTGATTTTGGCTAGTTTGAAGTTCTTGTGCTCAATTAAAAAAATTTTTGAGCATGAGAGCTTCCTTCTTTACTTGTCTTGCTTGCCTTCATGATTGCATTATTCTAGTTCCTATTGAGATTGATGATCTTGCTAGAGCTAGATTGTGTTTGTTCATGATTGTCTCTTTCTTATGCTCACTCTATTTCCAAGGATTGAATTTTCAGGAACAATGGGAGAAAGAGCGAAGCTCAAATAGTGGAAGAGAAAGAGCAGGCTGCAAGGAGGGTGACTGCTCAGATTGGGAAAGAACTTGGCTCAATGCCTGAATCAGAAGAGGGCGTAGGCAGCAAACTTTGGCCATGCTAAGAGAAAGCACAGGCCAAGAGAGATGGCAAAGAGTTATGGTTGATGAGGTGTGGCTGACATTGCTCAAAATCGGTCCGCGCCGAATCAGTGACTGAGAAGTATTTCTTGAAACAAAAAGTCTCGGATAATTTGAAAAGAAGTTATACGAGATTTTCTCAAATTAGAATATCCACTCTGGTGAGGTCGAAACGGTTATCTCAAAATCAACGGCTATGATTATTTTTATTTATGGGTTCTTTGTGAAACACTTCTTGAAAGTGAGATCGAAGACTACGGCGTCTTGGCACGAGAGTCCCGGAAAGATCGGTCCTTCAAGGACATCAAGATTCGATCACCACAAAACCCTAAACACAAGAGAATCTGCCTCGAAACTTCGAAGAGGTCGTTCTCTCAAACCGTGAGGAACCAGAAAACGATCAAGATATCAAATCGAAGCCCTCGCCGAGATCTTTAGCCTGGCGCCGGCGGCACCGGCCTGGTGCCGGCGGCACGCGCCACGCAGGCCGGCCTGGCGCCGGCACCGGCCTGGCGCCCGGCGGCATCACGCGGGCGGCCTGCGCCCGGCGGCACCAGTCCGCAGGGCCAGCCTGGCGCGGCGGCACCGCCCTGGCACCGGCGGCACCGTCGCGTGGGGCGGCCCAAAGCGGCACCGTCGTGGGCGGCCTGGCGGCGGCACCGTCCGCGGCGGCCTGGCGCCGGCGGCACCGTCGCCGGCGCCAGCGGCCCCGCCTGGCGCCGGTCGGCGGCCCTCGTACTGGTCTAGGTCCCATCGTGTTCGGTCTGATCCCATATTGGCTTGTTTGGATCAATCGCCGTGAGCTTGGGACGATCCGGCTACGGAATAAACATCCTTCGACTCGATTGGAATGCGTCCTCGATGTTTTACGACAAAACTAGAAGGATTGGATTTCGTAGAGATATCGTATAAAACAAGGTCGATTAACTGAACATCGATCCTTTAGGCTATCACGGTTTATTTTACGAGAAAAATAGTCTTTCAGAAATCGTATAAAGCGTTCAACGACTTAAGACAAGTCCACGGACTTACTTACGATTTTAAGAATTCAGGCCCAATCAGGCTATGACGGTTTATCCGATTTCGAACATCGGATAAACATCAAGTCACCAAAACTTCGAGGATAATTCGAAGATCGACGAAAATGGAATACTTCCTGAAGAGATAAGCTTGGGCCCAAAGGCGAGGTCCATCATCTTAAGGCAAACCGACCTAGGAGTGAGTATATAAGGAGAGCAAGAGCAGAGAGGAGAAGGATCGAAGAATCTAGACTTAGAGAACTCCTGCTAGCTTAAAGAACTTAGAACTTAGGCGGTTAGGCCAGCGAGGCTTAGAGCGTCTGCGCCTCTTGTTCTAGTTTTATCTTCTCCATAGACCCATGTTCCTCTGGAAGGATCTAACTATACTTTCACTCAGAGCTCCGCACATAGAAACCCTAGGCATGATCTTGACATGCCCGCTTCTATGACCAGCTCATATTAGGCGAACCAGACCTAGAACGTCTGGCGCCTCCTGCTCGCAAATCTCCGCTCCTCGGAAGGATCGGACAATTCTTTACTTAAGAGCTCCGCTAGGCGTTATCTTCGACATGCCTGTTTCTATGACAAGCGCTCATACTAGACGAACCCGCCCAGGCGGTTCGATCTCTTGTTCAATTCTTTCTAACTGAACTACGTCCGACTTGATCCTCGAAGGTGCGTAGGCAGCCTTTCTTAAGGTCCAGTCCCAAATCTTAACAAAACCTTTTCGCATTTATTCGGTCACTTGTCGTTGGCTGTCGAGAGAATCGGACCTTCAGGAAAGTCGGGTTAACTTGGTTTTCCTCGCTTTTATTCATTAAAATCGGCGGTGTGAATTTGGTTCCCACAGTTTGGCTAGAAGGAGGGGGACGGATTACTCTTACTCATACGGCCGAAAGCGCTTCGAACCGATGTCCGGAAATATGAAGGAAAAAGTTGCATTTTGCGTCAACGATGGTAAAACAACTCCAGCAGCGACTGTTCCTACGGCCAACGCTTACGCAAACGCCATGTTGCTCGAGCAAATCAAAAACCTAGCCGCGGCTTTCCGCCACAGGAAGAGCACGAAAACGAGCTTGCAATTTCTCTATCTAAACAGAAAGGGCAACGATAAAATCTATCAAACCCCAAAATTCATCTTGTTACCAAGTTAGAGAAATGCGCGAGCAAGGTTTCTCGAAAATGTTTCTTCGAGAACCTCTCGGAAAAATAAAACTTATTCTCCTCGAAACCTTGGGGAAACCCTTTATTACTCGCGGAACAGAAGCACGGCAAATCGGTTCACCGATTCCCACTGCCATACTTACAAACAACTCTCGAGGAACAAACGGGAAAACGAAAGGAGGTCGGAGCTTAATCTTACTAGGACGACTTGCCATAGGGTAAGATCAGTCTTCCCAGTCCACCTTAGTAAGAGCCCACTTTGTTCTCCTTTGTGTCTAGGTCAAAATGGCTTTCGTTTCATCTCAATCGGAGTTTTCGTTGAGATTTTACGAAGAGAACAAAGTCACTGTCCCGGCCACCTCGCCGTGGGTAAGGACAAACATTACCGAGGTCACCTCACCCTCCGACATGGCTACCTCGCCACAGGGCGAACTCACCTTCGTTATCCTTTGAGTTTAGATCAAAGTGGCTTTCGTTTCGTCTCAATCGGAGTTTCCGTTGAGATTTTACGAAGGAACAAAATCACTCTCCGCCACCTCGCCCGTGGACGAGAACAACCATCACCAAGGTCACCTCGCCCATGGCCACCTCGCCTGTGGAAACCTCACTTTCTCTCCTTTGAGTCTAGGTCAAGATGGTTTTCGTTTCGTCTCAATCGGAGCTTCGTTGAGATTTTACGAAGAAAACAATGTCCTGTCTCGACCACCTCGCCCATGAGAAGGATCTCTGTCCGTCATAGGGCGAGACCGGTCCTGTCTCAGTACCATGCATCTTTGCCTGAGTTTTCATAACTCGCCTTTGAGTCCGTGAGCCCGGGGATCGGCGAAGGCAACAACAGCATCGGCGGACCGGGACACGCACGGGCGAGTGCCTGGCGCCGGCGGCGAACAACCGCGGCGCCTGGCACCGTGGCAGGCCCATCGTTTCCCATCTGGCACCGGCGGGGTCCTGGCCCATCCGTGCAGTCGTTTCGTGATCTCGGCAGCGGCAACATCTTGGTCCCTTAAACCCATGTTCGGATTGTTCGAGAAACACGGCGATTCTTCCAAAGCCTTCCGATTGTTTAACAAAGCTCATATTCTAGAATCTAAGTTGAAGCCTCATTACTCAAACCCTCAAGGCGGAAAGTCTACAAATCCAAGTCCATCTCAATCCCGATACTCGAGGAGTCTCGTTGGATTAGAAACGATTATCTCGAATCTACGGCTAAAGATCTTCCCAAACTCAAAGATTTCCCGCAAACGACTAACGGGAAACGAAACAACGAAAACCAGACGGCCTGGCACCCGGCGCACCCTGGCAGCGGCAGCACGTCGCGGGCCCGACCTGGCGCCCGCGGCACGTGGGGCGGGCGACCTGGCGCCCGGCGGCACCCGACCTGGCGCCCGGCGCCTGGCGCCCGGCGGCACCGGCCTGGCGCCCGGCGGCACCGGCCTGGCGCCGGCGGCACCGGCCTGGCGCCGGCGGCACCGTCCTGGCGCGGCCGGCACCACCAAATCTGGCGCCCGGCGGCACCCGGGCCTGGCGCGGCCGCACCCGACTGGCGCCGATCCACGCCCTCGTCCTGGTCTCGGTCCTATCGTGCCGGTCCGATCCCATCTTGGCTTGTTGGATCAATCTTCGTAAGTTTGGTACGATCACGGTTATTCTAAACACCAATCGTCTCGACTATCAGGAAATGGGATTCCTTCGAAATGCGAAACCTTCAAAAGACTATTTTCTCGAAAATTTTTGTAAAGGTTTTAATTCTTTGTAGGACAGGAACAAAAACGTCTTGAAAAACTGCCGTAGAATTTAGGGAACTTAGGACCTAGGTGGATAGTCTAGCAAGCTAAGTCTTAGGCAAAATTTCCAGTCTTGTTCCATCGTTCCTTGATTGTCCAGGCAGAACATGCAAACCGATCTAGTCTCGAAAACCAGAAGCGATGCGCCGCGTTCTAAAAGCATACTCACCCCGAAAAAAAGCGTACAAGCCTTGGAAGAGCTAACCCGTTTTTTCGTAAAAGAAAAGGAAGTAGGTACGTATACTATACCCGTATAATCCCATCTTCGAAAACTTTTTGCTTCAGCATCAAGACAACGCTTTTAACAAAGCAAACTCTCACAGCAATAAGATTCGTCTAAAAAACGCTAACGGCATAGCCCAACCGTTACAAACATAGTCTTGAAAACTCTACGTCGTCTCAAATTCGCAAACTTCGCGACTAGAAGCGTGTACCAACGTCAGACTAATAGCCGACGGTGAACTACGAAAATAACGAAATAACCTTCGGTAAAACTCCATAAGTAGTTCGAAGCAGCTTTCGTCCAAAGGTCGAAATCATAGCGGAAACATCTCCCGTGTAATCCGCGGAAACATCGCTACTTTAACAATCTGCGATTTTCTATCTCCATGAAACCGGTCATCCATTACTTTCGTATAACAAGAACATTTTAAAACAAAACAGCCTATGGAAAAAACATGATCGGTCTCATGCAAAACGATTTCGCAGTGCATAAAAGTGAATGAGGAAAACATAATCCGTGGCGAATATCGCAAGTAATTTGTGAAAGCGCTCTCGGTTACCTTTGCGAAAACCCCTTACATCACTTTTGAAAAATCCTCTGTATGGTCGAGTCAATTCATACAAAGCAACTTTCGTAAAATAAACATAATGGGTCCAGCGGGTAACTGACGTAGACAGTTTTGCTCCACAAGGTTTCTGGCTCCTGCTTTCACTCCCGCGGTTACATCCGAGCAGGAAATAATCACGCAGGCGAACCCGCGTGTCCCGTCGATCCCTTAAACTTTGTCCCCTCGGATAAAATGAAGCGATTTTCATGCAATAAAAATTTTTATCTGAACCATTCATCGATAACTGAAACCTAAAGTGGAAGATCGTTTCTAAAGCCATCAGCCATAACTCAGAAAACTCCGCTATGCTTGGCATGTCTATCTCGGCAAGCTATTTGGCCCTCGCCAACTCATTTCGTAAAGCCGGACCTGAATTCGCATCCCCATTAAGGACAATCGTAAACTAACATGACCTTAATAAGGGTCATGGTCTGATCGTTACCAACAACTTCCTTGGCGATACGGCTGAATCTAGCCTCCATGCCAATCCAAAGCTACTGGCGACCATGCTCCAATCATAGCGGCTAAAACAACAATCCACGATTTGTTCATAGAGCGCCAAGTGACTATTACGCAAGCAATTTGTCATATAACCCAGAATCGGAAATCATCGATAAACTCTTCATACCAAAACTCAGTCCTAACAACCATATGGTTAGCGGAAGATTTAAACTTATCGTCAATCGATTAAGTTCTACGCCCGTAAACCGCGGCATGAAAAGCTTCGTGACAAGGCTCCAAGAGTTATATGAGTCATCCTTAATATATACAATCAAATCCCGGAAGGCCAACACTTCAAAGCACTGTGAATGTAGGCGCTTCTCCACAGGTCAAACTTACGCGACCCCTTGGTCCTGCGTCCAAACCGAAACAACAGTTTCTGGCTGCGAACATTCGCAAAACATCTTCAAAGCGCGAACATTTCAACCACGAAATGCGGCACAAATTCGACCTTCAGCACTGCGAGGCGTCGCTGCTTCGAAGGACATTCTTTTCCTCAAAGCGTTCCAGATGAAATCCTCGTCTAGAACTCAAAACATACAAACACACCTCTAGCGGTAACATGCCTCTAAACTGGCATCATTTCGTTGTTGCTGATCACAACAAACGAACTCTAACGTCCTAAACAGACAAATAGCAGCCCTTCAGGGGTAGGCTCTCTTGCATCCGACAAGGATAAACATAGCGCTATACAAGAAATCAAATTTTGGTTTAGCTCTTAGTAAAAGTAGCTCGACTCCGCCTGCACAAATCATATAAGCCGACAACAATTCGGATTTTAAGCGGTGCGAGTCAGGTTAAAATCGCAAACAGGCAAAACGAAGCCGATTTGTCATCGCATAGCCTCAGTCCGAGAGTAAACCTAGGTCTTGCCCTAAACCCAGCCACGCTGGATCTTGACATCTCACAGACATAGTATGGTATACGAGATCAAAATTTGTCTCTTCACTTAAGCCTATTAGTTTCACGAACTTTTCGTAAATCGGTAAACCGCGGAAAATCTCGCTTTATGCAAACAATAGGTACGGTGATCATCAGGGAACTAGGAATGAGGCGACAACTCACACCCTCTTTCTCATACGAAAAACTGAAGTTCATAAATAATCGAAAAACAAATACATCAACAGCATCATGCTCGAAAGTCTCTCATGACACAAGGGTCTTAAACTCCAAAACGAACTACGGAAGGCTTGATCCCTACAAACAAAGGTGAGGGCCTTGAAAGGCGCAGCCCCAATCTTACCACTTTCAGCGGAGCCTTTCAACCATTAATTCCGCCTATCTTACCTGACATGTCTTATCGCCGCAAGAACATCACGAAGGTTCTAACGAGCTGGGGGGCTAACTGTTGGTATCAAAATCGGTCACGACGGAATCAATGACTGAAAGTCTCTAGAAAGTATTTCTTGAAACAAAAAGTCTCGGATAATTTGAAAAGAAGTTATACGAGATTTTCTCAAATTAGAATATCCACTCTCTGGTGAGGTCGAAAACGGTTATCTCAAAATCAACGGCTAGGATTATTTTTTACTTATGGGTTCTTTGTGAAACACTTCTTGAAAGTGAGATCGGAAGACTACAGGCGTGCGTCACGAGAGTCCGGAAAGATCGGTCCGCTTCGCCCAAGGACATCAAGATTAGATCACCACAAAACCCTAAACACAAAAGAATCTGCCTCGAAACTTCGAAGGTCGTTCTCTCAAACCGTGAGGAACCAGAAAACGATCAAGATATCAAATCGAAGCCCTCGCCGAGATCTTCAGCGAAGCGCTGGCGGCACCCCGGCCTGGGGCCGGCGGCACGCGCCACGCGGGCCGGCCTGGCGCCGGCGGCACCAGCGGGCGGCCTGGCGCGGCGGCACCATCCGCGCCGGCCTGGCGCCAGCGTACGCCTGGCGCGGCGCGGCACCGTTACGCGGGCGGCCTGGCGCCGGTGGAACCCGGCCTGGCGCCGTGGAACCCGACCTGGCGCCGGTCGGCGGCCCTCGTCCTTGTCCAGGTCCCATCGTGTTCGGTCTGATCCCATCTTGGCTTGTTTGGATCAATCATCGTGAGCTTGGGGCGATCCGCGCTCTGGAATAAACATCCCGACTCGATTGGAATCGTCCTCGATGTTTTACGACAAAACTAGAAGGATTGGATTTCTCGTAGAAGATATCGTATAAAACAAGGTCGATTAACTTGAACATCGATCCTTTAGGCTATACGGTTTATTTTACGAGAAAAATAGTCTTTCCGAGAAATCGTATTAAACGTTCAACGACTTAAGACAAGTCCACGGACTTACTTACGATTTTAAGAATTCAGGCCCAATCAGGCTATGACGGTTTATCCGATTTCCCGAACATCGGATAAACATCAAGTCACCGAAAACTCGAGGATAATTACGAAGATCGACGAAAATGGAATACTTCCTGAAGAGATAAGCTTGGGCCCAAAGCGAGGTCCATCATCTTAAGGCAAACCGACCTAGGAGTGAGTATATAAGTAGAGCAAGAGCAGAGGAGAGAAGGATCCGAAAATCCTAGAATCTAGACTTAGAGAACTCCTGCTAGCTTAGAGAACTTAGAACTTAGGCGGTTAGGCCAGCGAGGCAGGACTTAGAGCGTCTGGCGCCTCTTGTTCTAGTTTTATCTTCTCCGCAGACCCATGTTCCTCTCGGAAGGATCTAACTATACTTTTACTCAGAGCTCCGCACATAGAAACCCTAGGCATTATCTTCGACATGCCCGCTTCTATGACCAACGCTCATATTAGAAGAACCAGGCCCTAGAACGTCTGGCCGCCTCCTGCTCGCAAATCTCCGCTCCTCTCGGAAGGATCGGACAATTCTTTTACTTAAGAGCTCCGCACATAGAAACCCTAGGCGTTATCTTCGACATGCCTGTTTCTATGACAAACGCGCATACTAGACGAACCCGCCTGCGGTTCGATCTCTTGTTCAATTCTTTCTAACTGAACTACGTCCGACTTGATCCTCGAAAGGGGTACGTAAGCAGCCTTTCTTAAGGTCCAGTCCCAAATCTTAACAAAACCTTTTCCGCATTTATTCGGTCACTTGTCGTTGGCTGTCGCGAGAATCCGGACCTTCAGGAAAGTCGGGTTAACTTGGCTTTCCTCCGCTTTTATTCATTAAAATCGACGGTGTGAATTTCGGTTCCCACAGCAAGCCCCTCCAAAGAGAGCAAGAGCGCCTAGGAGCACCAAGTTGAGAGCTTTGGTTTTGGAGAAAGGCACCAAAGAAGGTGCAAATGAACCAGCTCCCACCATAAGAACCAAGGCACCAAGAAAGACTATAGAACCTCCTCCCATGGAGCAAGAAGGTGCAAATGAACCAGCTCCCACCATAAGAGCCAAGGCGCCAAGAAAAATTATAGAACCTCCTCCCATAGAGCAAGAGGGTGCAAATGCTGAAGAGGAACATTCTGAAGACGACAGTGAGGCTGAGTATGACCCTAACTCAACAGAGCCCTTCAATGATAAAAGGGACAGGCAGAAGACACCCACTGAAGAGGAGCTGTTAGAGCAAATGAGAAAAGGTGTCTCTTGGCCACCAACCAGATTTGCTGATAAAAGACCCTCAAGGAGTTGTCAATTGAAGATGATATCCAGGAGATGCTAGGCTACATGAGTATGAGCAGTTTTACACTATGGCCTATCCAACTTATAAAGAAGTCTCTTGCCAATTCCTGTCATCTCTTGAAGCCACCTTTCACACCTCCAAGAATGTGGAGCAAGGATGGGGTATGATACACTTCAAGATTGATGGGAGAGCCTACTCAATGTCATTCAAGGAAATTGAGGAAGTGCTTGGGTTTCAAGACCAGAAAAATCCTTCTTTTCCCAAGCTTGCCAGGGTCAAAAGAGATGAACATCACACACCTTACTTGGAGGTTGTTAACAGGCAAGACAAGGAGTTCCAACCGACAAGAATGCCTCCATCCGACACCCTTCAGTGCGATATCTCCACAGATTGCTTCTGCATACATTGTTCCCAGGAAGGAAGTAGGAACAGTCTTTGGAGATGAAGTGAAATTCCTGCACCAAGCTGTCCAGCACTATGCATTACAGCCTCATCTCCCTTTGGTTCCTAGTGATTTCTACAAGGATTTTGGCATCGTGGGATTCTTTGTGAAGCCTCATGTATTACAAGAGTTGGAGCTGGACAAACAGAGACCGGAGCTCAGATTGGGATTGGTGGCTTGATAACACCATTGCTTGCTTACCAAGGGATTAGCTTGGGAAATGATGCAGCTGGCCCCACTTTCTTGGATCTCCAATACCTGAAGTCAGCTCACTTTCTCTCTGGAAGGTTTAATGGGCGGTGTGTTTATTCATATTTGAGAGGTACCACAAAGGTTGAGCTGCTCCTTCCCGACTATCCCTCACTACCTTGACCACTCCAGGAGCCATAAGATTTGACATTAGTGAGAGGCACTTGCTTGGACCTCATGGCGCTTTAGGCCCTATGGCTCTTCCAAGAGGTGAAAAGGCAGCACGCAAGGTGCAAAAATATGATCAGGGGCACTCTAGCAGAGCCACTGCACATCTTTTTGGTCCTCCTCGTTACAAGTTTGACCAATGCACCGGTGCTTTACCTCTTGGTCCTATTCGGCAGGCTCATGGCCAGATCAGTACCCTTCAGAGGTGGAACAGAGCTCAAGATAGGACTATCTTCAAGCTCACCAACAAGTGCAAAGAGCTGAGAAGAACTGTCAAGCGGCCGCAGCTTCGGCTCACTTCATGAAGCAGGTGGCTGATGTTCTAGCCAGGGGAGCTGTAGCTGGTTGTAGAGCTGAGGATTTTGATCTTGATGCTTTCACTGCCCCGCCTCCTCAGCCACTTCATGACCCTTCTGAGCCACGTACAAAGAAACAAGCTCTCCGCCGTTTGAGGAACCCCTACATCGCCCCATCCGCGTCCGGAAACAAGTCACGAAGCCTAAGCACCACTGCTGATGAAGATGATTCTGAGGGTGAGGCATCAGCCTCATCCCACGCTCCATGAGGTACTCCACTTCCTGATCATTGTATATACCATTCATCTTTGCATTTACATTTCTTTTATTTTCTTTTCGGCCCTTCTCTACATTTAACAAACACAGAGACTGTGTGAATTAAGTGTGGGGGAGGTGTCAAGTTGCTAATAGTCTTGTGTTTTATGACATTTGCATGCACTTGTAGATAGTTATTGCATAGAAAAACCAAAAAAATTTGAAAAATTTGAAAAGCACAAAAAGAATCATGTAGTTGCATTAGGATTGAGTCTAGATCATTCACTTGCATAATAAAAAAAACATCATATAGGTTGCATCATGCATAAGGGGACAAGGATGATAGTTGCCTTGTAAAGATGCTCATGCTAAGTTCTTAAAGTGATGACCTTCATAATCATAGCAAGTAGCTTGAGCAAGTCTTAAGATAGCTTGTAAACTTTGTGCCTTGAAATCTCTTCCTAAAGCTTATTTGATTGATTGATTCTCTCTCTTTGAAGCTTGCTCCTGTCATATTTAGACTCTAAGTCTCTTGCTCATGGTCCTTTGTGTACTAAGTCATGGATAGAACACTTGAGTTGTCCCTCCCATTCTTTGCCTATCTTTTTGGACAAACTCAAGTGGCACTCCACACCCTAAAGCCCTTACCTCCTTTCAAGCCTTCATTATTTGTTGAGTGAGGCCTTCTTTGGAAAGCTTTACATGTGCGTAATGTTGAGAGTATTGGGAACGACAATGCTTGGTCTCCATTTTAGCTAGATTAGACACTCATAATGTCTAGCTTCTAGGATGGGGGTGAGTGTTGTATGGTGTGATCTTGGGAAAGTGAAAGGTTTATGAAAAGGTTGACTCATGAGACTCTAAGGTTTTAAGTGGCTAAGTCTATGAGGGATAAGAGAAATAAAAGATTGTAAGCTCTAAGTTAGAAAATAAGTCTTGGCCCCATATATATATATATATAAAAAGAGAAAAACAAAGAAAAGAATAATGGAAAGGGGCTAGCAATGTTGAGAAAGAGCTTAAAAGAGTTTAAAATGTGAAAAATCCCTTGTTGGCTTCATTAAGAAAGAGTGTCAAGGCAAAAAGTTTTGGCATTGGGAATAAGGATGTGGGTGGTGTTTTGGCATTGGGTGAGAGA
Source organism: Brassica nigra (assembly GCA_016432835.1). NCBI lineage: Eukaryota > Viridiplantae > Streptophyta > Magnoliopsida > Brassicales > Brassicaceae > Brassica > Brassica nigra. Next base: position 30,557,587 of record CM028242.1, read on the forward strand.
TGTGAGTGGTGTTTTGGCATTGGGAATAAGGATGTAACTTATGTATTTAGGGAAAGGGTAGAACAATGGAGATTGAGCATTGTATGCATAAGTTGATCCCTTTCTTAGATATATTATGTGCAATGTCAAGGCTACTTGTTTTGAGAGTGAACCACCCTTTGAAAGATCCCTTTGAACCTCTTGTTGCACTTACATAAAGCCTTGTTCCACCAAACCAAATGTCTTGGACCATCTGACCATTTGCAAGATTTCTATTGAGTTTGCTTAATGATTGTAAGAGAGCAAGTGGATTTGTGGATTGTGGATTCATGATGAGTAAGTTAGGGATCAAAAGAGTTGAGATAGGCCTTGAGAAGTTAGAGTTGGATTGAGTGTTTTCTCTAGCTAGTTGGTATGATTATGCAAGGTTATCAAGTTGAGAACTAAGAAGAGCATTCTTTTGGCTATGAGTCCCCTCCTTCAAACCTCTCCTCCTTAGTCCTTGCAAGTTTACTTGTGGACAAGTAAAGGACTAGTGTGGGGGAGTTGATGTCTTGCATATTTTCATTATTTTAGCTTTCCATTTTTGCATTTTACCCCTTCTAGATTAGGCATTAGGCATATTTAGGTTCATTTTGCATTCATAAGTCTTTATCAGGTCTTGGAGTGTACTTCGGAGAATTTGAAGGTGTTTGAGGGTACTTTGTTACAAAAAGGAAGAGTGAAAGATGGACATGGACGATGGCCATAAAGAAGTCTTTCTGTGATAAGATTTGGTGGGGAAATAATATTTTGAGTTAGCTTTCCATTGGAGTGGTTTCAAGCCATTTGAAGCAATATTGGAGGAGTTATGATTATTTGAGTGAAGGCATGTCAGTACATCCGGGTCAGCACACTTGGCCTGACCAGGCCGCACGGGACGAAGGAATGATGCTGGACAATGCAGCACCCGGACGGACATGCTCGGCCAAGATCACCCGCGCATGAGAACCCAACGAACATACGGATGAGCGGCCTGATCTGCTCGGGCCACCTTACCCGCGCGGGTCAGGACATACCATACGGGTGGACTAAACCAGCCGGATGCGCGGCCTGAGTTGTGCGGTGCGTAGTACCCGCGCGGGACGAGGCAGACAAGACCGGCCGGATGCGCGGCCTAAGCTGTGCGGTACGTAGTACCCGCGCGGGACGAGGCAGACAAGACCAGCCGGATGCGCGGCCTAAGCTGTGCGGTACGTAGTACCAGCGGAGACGAAGCGACAAGACCAGCGGATGTGCGGCTTAAGCTGTCGCGATGCAGAGACAGCGGAGTTGTACATGCAGCGGGGCGGGCGACCATGCCAGCACACCCGCGGGACGAGCAGCGGCCAGACAGAACTGCGCTGACCAAGCATGCGCGGACCGTCCAGCCGACCCTGGCGTTTTTATGCTGACTTCCCATTGGTCGAGACCTATTGTTTCTAGGGGCTTTTAGTAATTTTATTCTATGTTTCTAGGGCTTTTAGGCTAACTATAAGTACCCTTGTTATCCCTAAGATGGGACTTATGTTATTTATGATCTAAGAACAAAACCCTTTGAGTAAAGCTTCATCTTTGATTGATTATCTCATCTCATCTTGTGTTCTTGATTGTTTATTTCATCTCCTTTCTCTCTATATGTTTAAGCTTGAATCTCTCATGGGTTTAAGAGTAAGCATGTGGATTAGTGAGTAGATCCTTCTAAGATCCATGGGTTAGGGTGATAGAGAGTGATTAAGTTAGATCCAAGGTGTTTAGTGTTAGATCTTTCATTTCCTTGCATTGATTTGGTGTTGTTAAAGCTATATTTGAGTTGGCCTCTCAAACATAGAGCTATAGGCATTTCATGCCCGGAAGGTGTTCTATGAAATGCCTGAACCAACTCATCTATGCTTTTAGCTTGCTTTGCCTAAGGGATTAGTTGTCAAAGAAGCTAGGATTGCTATTAGACTCTTTCTCCTTGTTTGCTTTGATCATTACAGCCAAAGGGATTTTGTGTACTTGGATGATCATTGCAAAAGAGCATTCTTCTAGGGATAGAGCTTGCTTAGTTTTGTTGTCTAGGCATAAGGATTAGATTGATTTAAAAGTTAGCATCTTCGATTGAAGCTTAATCATTTGATATCAGTTCCCTATACCCATGGGTCTCACTCTCCTCATAAGAAAGAAAGTTTTGCCTTTTGTTGCATTTTGCTTATTGTCTTAGTTTAATCACCTTCCTCTCTAATGATTGCATTTAGATTAAGCATAGACTTGCATTCCCTCTGTTTCATTGTCACTTAGGACTGGTTCGACAATCTTATATACTACATCATTTGATTAGAACCTTAGAAAAGTTCTTTCATCAATCCTCACCTTGTTGGGCTCCATCTTGCACAGCAGAGTGGTGGCAAGGGCCCTGATGAAGTAACGCAAGGTGGGATGACGGATATCAGTCTGAGTGACAGCCGTGCTCCAGTGGCCTATGCCAATGATCCTCCAGAAGTCACCGATCATCGGGAACTCAGGGACACTCATAGCGGCGTTCGAAGGATCGAACCCGTAGATCTCGCAGATCTCAGCAACTGTGATCCGGTATAAGAACGAGAGAACGCTGTCGCTCGAGACGCGGCCAGCAGTGGTGGTGTAGGTGAGGTCGGCTGTGGTGAGGAACTGTCGGACCAGAGACGGGTAGAGGTCGTAGGGACGTGTGGCCATGGTGCCGAACCCAAGCTGACTGATCATGTCCCTCAAGTCATGCCAGAGACCAAGCTGCCGGACGATAGCCTTGTCGATGAAACGGGTGGCAGCAATATCAACGCGCAGCCATGCGTTGTAGAACAGGCTGTCGTAGTCGTCCCAGGTCTCCGTGCGCCGACGGTGGGTGCAAGCGGTGGAACTGACCACTGTCCTCGGGTCGGGGTAAGACTCCACCGTCTGTATGGCCTTGGAAGGGTTCCTAGGCCATGGAGAGCGCTCGTCAAGCGGTCGGGGTGGTGAGTGTGATGATGATGATGGCGTCGAGGAAGATGGTGGTGTGGGTGGTGCCCTGGAGGTGCTCGGGATATCGAGCCTCCTCTTATTCCTCCTCTCGCGTCGGCTTTCCCTCCGTGAACTCATCTGCAAACAAAAAATAATCATCCATTAGCACATGCAATCGATGGTTCCGATATCAATCGATTCTCTAGAAGAGAAGTCGATCGATTTTGGGGTCACTGTATCGATCGATTGTCGTGTCTGACATCGATTCCTTAGCGTCGACATCGATCGATTCGACAACAACCGTGTCGATCGACACGACATCGCGGACCTGCAACATGAAATTCATCCCAAATCGCAATTCCACGAGCAACAGATGCAAAATGAACAGTCCAGAGACCTATTTCATCATACTAGCAACCTAAATCGACCAAATCCAAGCCTAATCGAACGAGTTTTGTTCATGCCAAAACCTAGTCAAACAAAATCCGAAAATTAGAGGATTTCGGGGTCATACCTTGAAGAATCGGTGAGAAGATGAACAAATGAGTTAGAGAAGTGAAAAACGAAGAGATTGAGGCGAGAAACGGCGAAAATCGGCTAGGTTTCTAGAGAGAAAAATTGGGTCTTTGTTTTCGGGAGAGGAATGCGAAATGAGGGGGAGAAAAGGCGGAAATCGGGTTAATGACCCGCGGCCTCGATAGACCCTAATCGATTGATATACCTATGTGCGTATCGATCGATTTTAAGGCAGTTCCTTATCTATATTTTTTTTTTGAAAATGAAAATAAAATAAAAATTGAAAAATAAATAAATAAAAATAAAATGAAAAATAAATAAATAAAAGCGATGAATTTTTAGTCATTAGCTTGACTGAAAAATCTCTTTAACCAGATTCGGGGATGCCCAACCGTAAAGGTTTGACATTCGGCGGTTTAGCCCAGTAATGCTTCACTCGTTGCCCGTTCACCGTAAATTCTTCTCCTTTATCGTTCATTAGGGTGATGGCTCCGTTTTGTCTAGCTACCGTCCCTGTGAAAGGTCCTGACCAGCGAGAACAGAGTTTTCCGGAAACAAAGCAGAGAATTATATAATAGAACTTTATCGTTGGCGGCAAAGTGCCGGGAGACGATCTTCTTGTCATGGTAAGCTTTCGTGCGCTTTTTATACAACTTTGAACTCTCATAAGCTAGATGTCTGATTTCATCTAGTTCGTTTAGTTGTATGAGTCTCCTTTCGGCAGCAGTCTTGATGTCGAAATTTAGCAATTTTGTTTCCCATGCTGCTTTATGCTCTAATTCAACGGGTAAGTGACAAGCTTTTCCGTAAAGAAGATGGAAAGGGGTTGTTCCTAGTGGAGTTTTAAATGCAGTTCTGTGCGTAGCGTGCATTGTCCAGCTTCCGTGACCAATCTCTTCGGTGATCCCAGCGGTTTTCTCAGAATCTCTTTGATTTGTCTGTTAGAAACTTCTACTTGCCCTTTCGTTTGTGGAGTGCGGTGTGGCAACGCTGTGGTGAACTCCATTTTTCCTGAGTAGATTTTGAAAACTTTGTTGATAAAATGGGTACCCCATCGCTTATTACTACTCGAGGAACTCCAAATCTAGGGAAGATAATGCTTTTGAAGAGTTTGACAACAACAGAAGCATCATTTGTAGGAGTGGCTATAGCTTCACCCATTTTGAAACATAATCAACAGCAACTAAAATGTATCTGTTCCCATACGAGGAAGGAAAGGACCCATAAAATCTATCCCCAACAGTCAAAGACTTCGATTTCGAGAATGAACTTCTGTTCCATTTCATGTCTTTGCTGATTTTCCTCTTCGTTGACACCTATCACATTTTATGATATAGGCGTGAACATCGCGGAACATAGTAGGCCACCAAAATCCGGCCTGAAGGATTTTAGATACTGTTTTGAAAGTTGCAAAATGTTAGTAAATAAGATGATCCATAGCAGTGGAATATGATGTCCGGCACTTCAGCGGCTGCAACACAGCGTCTGTAAATTCCATCAGCACATTGCTTGTAGAGATACGGTTCATCCCAGTGGTATCGCCTGACTTCTCTGAAGAACTTCTTTCAGTCATAATTTTTGAGTCCCTCCGGTTCGACGTCAGCAGCTAAATAGTTCACTATGTCGGCATACCAGGGTCTGTCTCTGAACTTCTTTTCAACAGCGTGCACTTCCTGATCGGAGTTTTGGCATCTATCAGGAGTGTGCGGATAAGTGTTGATACTGTCAGCTACGGTGACAGTCACATTAAAGGATATCTTGAATGAGGCTTTATCCAGGTCAAGGCCGTTTTCACAATTGGTCAGTGCGTCTGTCTTGTTGTCGATCGATTGAGCGGTTGATTCATCGATCGACATGGCATCTGTAGAGTCGATCGATTTATCGTTCGTGTCATCGATCGAGATTTTTTCAGTTGTATCGATCACCTCATTACTTTGTTCATCGACCGATATGGATTCAGATGGAAGATTTATCTGACCAACGAATGTAGATTCTGCCAGGTATGCACCTTCGGCTGGCAAGAAATCATCAATAGGAATGTTGTCATTGACTTTTATCCGGGAAAGGTGATCAGTTACTATTGGGGTCAAAATCGGTCAACGACGAAATTGTCACCCGAAAGTCCTCGAAAGAAAACTAAATGACGATCAAAACCAAGAAACGGGTCATCACTCGATGAACTCACGGGAAGGCATGAACGGACCGCGAGCCCGAGGGATCGAAGGCAAGCAACAGCATGCACCGGCGGCGGGACCGCGACCCGGCGACAGGGCCCGGCGGCAGGCATACGCCGTTTGGCTGGCAGCGGCTCACGGCACCGGCGGGGCATACGCCGTGACGCGGCGGGCGCATACGCCACGCCAGCGCCGGCGCCTGGCGCCGCAGGGCATACGCCGTGCCTGGCGCCCGGCAGGCATACGCCGCCTGGCGCCCGGCGGCGGCGCTGGCGGGCCGGCGGCAGGCTCGTCCTCTCCCGTCTGGCGCCGGCGGCAGGCCTGTCGTCTCCCGTCTTGCGCCGTCTCCCGTCTGGCGCCGGCGGCAAGGGTCCTGGTGCCCATCTGTGCAATCGTCGTGATCTTGGGCATTGGCAGCATCTTGGTCCCTTAAACCCATGTCGGATTGTCCAAGAACTACAATGATTCTTCCGCAAAGCCTGCTCGATTGTTTAAAAGTTCATATTTTGAACTTCCAAGTTCGAAGCCTCATTACTCAAACCCTTGAAGACGGAAAGTCTACGAATCCAAGTCCATCTCGATCCCGATACTCGAGGAATCTCGGAAGATCTTAAAAGGTTCGAACGATGAATGGATCTCAATTCGTCGTTATAAAGCGATCCGGTTATTCTAAACACCAAACATCTCGACTATCGAGGTGGGGTTCCCGAAATGCGAAACCTTCAAAGACTATTCTTTCGAAAAACCGTAAAAACATCTAAGTAGCCCGACATGACCAAAACTGCCCACTTACGATTTTCCGAAAAGGAAGGATAACTATGACGGTTTATCCTTATCCTCACATAAGAGATAAATGTCAAGTTTCAGAAGATAAATGTCAAGTTTTCGAAGATAAATGTCAAGTTTCGATAAACACGAAGATGGGCGAAAATGGAAAAAGCCGATTCAGCCCGAAGGAAGATTGACCGTCTTAAGAGGTATATAAGGAGAGCTTTCGGCAAGGAGTAAAGAAACAGACAAAACTTCCAGAGCACTTAGCACTTAGAGCGATTTTAGCATTCTTTTCTCTTTTTCACTAGCGAGCTGCGACTCAACTAGGATAGACTTAGGCGGCCGGACTAGCGGACTTTTCGACAGCTCTTGGAGCGATTTCTTTGCTTGTTGTACCGCTCAAGCGAGAATTCAGAAATAAGATCTCTTTAAGCTCTATTCTTACGATTTTTATTTTACAACTTTAATCTCCATTGATTGTATCGTGTGTGGCCCAGCAGATATCCGGGACCTTCAAGGAAGATCGGGTTAACTCGGTTTTCCTCCAAATCGTTTATCGAAAATTGACGGTGTGAATTTCGGTTCCCACAGTTACGCTGTTATCTACTCCTCTTTTGTCCTTGATTTCCATGTCAAATTCTTGGAGTAGAAGGATCCATCAGATAAGTCGTGGTTTGGCATCTTTCTTTTGCATAAGGTATTTTATTGCTGCGTGATCTGTGTGAACAATGACTTTTGAGCCAACAAGGTAGTTTCGGAATTTCTCGAAAGCGTACACGACAGAAATAATTCATTTTCCGTTGTGCCATAATTTCTCTGAGCATCGTCCCTTATTCGGCTCGCGTAGTAAATAACATGAACTTTTCTATCTTTACGCTGCCCTAACACTTCTCTTACTGCGAAATCACTTGCATCGCACATAATATCGAAAGGAAGACTCCAATCGGGTGCTTGAACGACAGGGGCAGTTATCAAAGCCTTTTTGATTTTCTCAAAGGCCTGCTGACATTCTGAAGTAAATTCGAATTTAACATCCTTGCAGAGGAGTGTTGTCAGAGGTCTGGCAATTTTGCTGAAATCTTCTATAAACCTTCGATAAAATCCAGCATGACCAAGAAAACTCCTTATGTCATTTACGTTAGTTGGTGGAGGTAAACCAGTCATTACTTCTATCTTTGCTCGATCTACTTCAATTCCAGCAGCAGATACTTTGTGTCCAAGAACAATTCCACCATTAACCATAAAATAGCATTTTTCCCAATTTAGAACAAGGTTCTTTTCCTCGCACCTGGCTAGAACTTTACAGAGGTTATCGAGACAACTTTTGAAATCAGATCCATAGACTGAAAAATCATCCATAAAAACTTTCATAAAATCTTCTATCATATCAGTGAAGATAGACATCATGCAGCGTTGGAAAGTAGCAGGGGCATTACACAGGCCAAATGGCATCCGACGGTAAGCGAATGTTCCGTAAGGGCATGTGAAGGTTGTCTTTTCTTGGTCATCCGGACGAATTGCAATTTGGAAAAATCCGGAATATCCGTCGAGAAAACAATAGTATTGATGATTGGCTAGTCTTTCCAACATTTGATCGATGAAAGGTAAAGGAAAATGGTCTTTCCGCGTTGCGGAGTTTAGTTTCCTGTAGTCGATGCACATACGGTGTCCAGTTACAGTTCTTTTTGGAATAAGTTCGTCTTTGTCGTTCTTGACCACAGTGATGCCTCCTTTCTTAGGCACCACGTGAACTGGGCTCACCCAATTGCTATCTGAGATTGGATAGATTACACCGGCATCGAGAAGTTTGATGATCTCTTTTTTAACAACTTCTTTCAGGTTGGGGTTGAGTCGCCTCTGATGTTCTATTGATGATTTTGATTCATCTCAAGATAAATCCGATGCATACACAGGTCGGGGGAAATTCCTGGGATATCTTCAAGAGAATATCCAATTGCTTTCCTGTGTTTTTGCAGTTTATTCAGCAATAAAGCGAGCTCACTGTTCGTAAGATTTGCATTTACGATAACGGGATAAGTGTTGTCAAAAAGGTAGGAATATTCGAGTCCAGCAGGAAGTGGTTTCAATTCCACCTTTGGTGCATTTACCTTGCTTAGATCGTCTATCGAGAATGGTTTTCGATCGACAGTGTTTTGCAAATATCGATCGATATTTATCTCGGAATCATCTTCATCATTGATGGTATCATCATTTCTTGCGTCCATTACATGTGCATAATCCTCCGTATGGTTATTTATGCTGAAAACTTTTCCCTGAGCAACCATGAGCACGTCCTCGATCTGGCTTTCAAGGAATGAATCTTCAAAAGATTTTTGGGTAAGCTCGTCGATATCATCGACATAGGAGGATCATCTATCTATCAAGGGGCGCGTCATTACATTTTCCATGTCGAATCTCATTGGAATGTTTCCAATGTTCAGGCAGATGCGTCCTTCTTTGACGTCAATTATCGCATTTGCGGTTGCAAGAAATGGTCTTCCCAAGATAATGGGGTCTCTGGGTTCGTTCTTGTAGTGAAGTACAACGAATTCCGTTGGTACTGTGAAGCCATTGATGATTACAGGCACATCCTCAAGTGCTCCTTCCGGTACTCGGACAGATCGATCAGCGAGAACTAGTTGGATATTTGCTGGAGTAAACTCCGCATATCCGAGGGATGTTGCAACAGAGTGCGGCATCAAATTCACGCTAGACCCGAGATCGCAGAGGGCTCTTGGAAATTTTTTATCTTGGATGGTGCAACTAAGAACGAAACTACCAGGGTCGGGTTGCTTGATCTGAATTTCGCCTTGAATTATAGCACTGACTTCTTCGGAAAGCATCATGATACTGCGTTCTCCGACGTGAAAACCTTTAGTTACCATGTCTTTAACGTTGGCGAAATTTTGACAGCATCACTTAATGGCATCTCAACTCTGATCCTTTCGATTGCTTTCTTACAGACTTCTCTGTCCAATTCACGCTTAGGGTCGGACTTTCGTGGGGAAAAAGGGGGAATCGGGTTATAAACCCTTTCGATAGTAGGTCCAGCTTGTTCTGAGTCACTATTCGGCTTAGGGGATTGGTGTCGATCGATATTGTTTTCATCACATCGGTCGATATTAACCTCATCATCTGAATCTTCCTCTTCGTCCGGAATGTCAATCACAACCTCTTCGGTGCTTTGGCTATTTTTTTCTTTGCTTCTTTTTGGTGAAGGTTCCGCTCTACTGGCATGGAATAGCACAGGGTTAGGGGTGGGTTTGCTCTCTTCTCCAGAAAAACTGAAGAAGATTTTTCCTTAACTTTCGGAACAAGTTGCTTTCCACTTCTCAAGAGTACAGCACTAACTTGACGTCTTGGGTTCATATCAGTTCGCCCAGGAAGACGTCCTGCTTCCCTCTTGATAGCGATTGCGTTTTTGGCGACATTACCTTCTAATCGTTTGACTTGTTCACTTAGAGCATCTAATTTCTTAAATAGCTCACGATGAACAACGTTTAGTTTGGTGTCCATGTCGCTTTCTATTTTCTGATTTCCCGTGAAAGCTTGATTTATCCTGGAGTCAGTTTTTCTTTGATGGGATCTGGTTAGGGCATCATAGTTTTGGGTGAAACTATCTTCGTCCGGGTTGTAAACTTGAGACGTACTCTCTTTCACAGAAAATAGTTGTCTTTCAGAACAATTATCCTCACTTGGAAGAGTTTGTCTAAGTTTCTTTTTCCCTCATGATTGAGTGCAGAGAGTCTATTGACTGCCTGATTTCAGCTAATTGGAGCGTTTCCCTGGACGTGGCTCTATTTTCCCTATCACTAATCTCATAGGATTTTCCTAAAGCTATATTTCTGATCAAACGCTTCCTTAATAGGATTCCTAGTGCTAAAGTTTCCTTCACTTGCGGTGTCCAGCGTGATTTGATAACGTAGGCTGACGCCTCCGTAAAAGAAATTTAGGATCTGCGGTTCTGAGTAACCATGGTGAATGCAATCACGTTGATAGCCTTCAAATCTGATCCAAGCATTTTTAAATGATTCATGTGGACCTTGAGCAAAGTAAGAAAACTTTTCTCGTACATCCCAATAGCGAGCGTCATCGAAAAATTGATTTATGAGCGTTTCTGATTTCCTCCCAGCAAGTTAGAGAGCCTGCTGGAATTTGATTCAACCACTTTCTGGCTTTTCCCTCAAGGGAAAAAGAAAAAAGTTTACAGCAATTGTAGTCATCAGAGACTAAATATTCTAGATATTCGATGTGCTCGTGGGGATGCTCCAAAGCAGATCCACGGAACGGTTTATTTCGTACCAGAAGAATAAAATCAAGATAGAGTTTTGATTTTCAGGTATCAACTTCTGGTACTGTGATGGCAGACCTATTGGAATAGGTCTTCATGGAGTCTAAGTAGTCTTGCAGAATCAATTCTAGTTCCTCATCTTCAGTGGAAGATGAATAAGATTGAACAGGGATTTTATCTCTCTATTCATCAGAAAATTCAGAACTTGTGTTGGTAGTTGGTTTGCCTAGGACTACTTCCTCATTTAGCAGATTCGATAAGTGAACACTTACCTGCTTCCGGCTGGTTGGTATCGATCGATGTTCGGGGCAGTATGTCGGTCGATTCCTCGCTCAATATATCGCTTGATTTTGTTGTGTCCGTGTCGATCGATGGACTGCCGAAATTTGCCTTCTCCATTCTTAGGTACCTGTAAGAGCACAATAAGAGGAAAAGATTTTAGTAAATACGAAAATAAGGTCTAGAATATATTGTAAACTAAATCTAATGGTAATAAGAAAGAGCCCCGGCAACGGTGCCAAATTTGATATCACTCAAATTACCCTAAGGAGTGACTTTACTCTCTCATATAAGAGGTTCACTTGTAGCACTTAGGGATCAAATCCACAGAGACTCTAGGATTACAGAATAGATTGCTTAGTCTTTGAAATAAAGCTAGACAAACAAGTTTAAAGCAGTAAATAAAGGGGGCAAGTAATTTCTTGATTTAATGGTTTAGGTTTTAAGCAAGAGGAAAGAAAGCTAGATTTAGGCTATTTCTCAGGTGTAACTAGCATGCATGATATCTAGGGTTTTTAGTATTCATAGTTCTGAACTCAAACCTTAAGGTTAAATCAATGATTGATTACCTTCAACTAGATCTTAAGTCATCAACTATCGTTTGATGAGTATAAGAAAGTGTCGATCGATTATTCTATATGAACATCGATCGATACACCTTTCGCGGTATCGCTCAACAGGCGGATTGCTCTATCGATCGATATCGTTTCTAGTGAGCTTTAAGATTGGATTTGAATTGGTTCTCCAATCTTACAAAGAGGCTACTTTCCTGCACTCAAGGTAAGTTGGAACATACCAGCTTTGGGTTTCAGGGATTTGCTAAGCTTTCACTTATCCAAATAAATCCTAAGATCTAAGATAAGGGTGATCAATCCTATACTTAGCATTAAGAACAACTAGAATGAAGAACTATATTTTAAAGACCCTAGCATTAAATCAATTGCAATGCATGTTTACCCTTAATGAGAAGCCTAAATCTAATAAGAGAAACTATTCAAACATATTCATGGAAGACAAAATCATGATGGTTTGAATAATACTTTTAAATAGAATAATAAGAGAAATAGTAAAAGAGTAAAGAAAAATAAGGGAGTTCAAGATCTTCTCTGTATGCAGTTTTGATCTATCTCTCCATTCCTAAGCTCTCTCTCCAAGGTAGCAAGAAGCTTCTCTCAAAATTAGGTCTAAAAGTTCTCTAGGCAAATCTTGCCTCTAAAATAATACAAAACCCTATTAATATAGCCTAACAGGCGGCCAGGGACTCATTTGGTAGAAGTGAACCCTAATGAGATGTCTAGCTCATTAAACTCATCATTAATTCTTGGAAGCCTTTCATATCGATCGATGTCACAATCTTCTAACGATCGATTAATATAGTTTCTCGTCGGTCGATGCATCATGGTGAGCATCGGTCGATTTAGCTCAAGTTAGCGTTCCATTACAATCTCCTTAAAGTATCCATTTTTGCTCCAAAATGGTCATATTTCACCAAAGAGTACCTGAACCTGTAAAAGCTCATAAAAGGCACCAAAAGTGTCCTTTTGTTTCCAAAAACATATAAAAATCATGGTTGAAAGTGGGTAAAATCCATGACTTATCAGATTTGATGTCGATCGATATCGTTTCCATCATATTGGTCGATATTAACTTCATCCTCCGAATCTTCCTCGTCATCAGGAATATCAATCACAACTTCTTCGGTGCCTTGATTACTTTTTCCTTTGCCTTTGTTTGGTGAAGGTTCCGGTCTACTGGCATGGAATAGCACAGGGTTGGGGATGGGTTTGATCTCTTCTCCAGAATTTTTTTTTGAAGAAGGTTTTTCCTTAACTTTTGGAACAAGTTGCTTTCCACTTCTCAAGAGTACAACACTAACTTGACGTCTTGGGTTCATATCAGTTCGCCCAATGAGACGTCCTGCTTCCCTCTTGATAGCGATTGCGTTTTCGGCGACATCACCTTCTAATCGTTTAACTTGTTCACTTAGAGCATCTAATTTCTTAAATAGCTCACCATGAATAACGTTTAGATTGGTATCCATGTCGCTTTCTATTTTCTGATTTCCCATGAAAGCTTGGTTTAACCTGGAGTTAGTTTTTCTTCGATGGGATTTGATTAGGGCATCATAGTTTCGGGTGAAACTATCTTCGTCCGGGTTGTAAATTTGAGACTTACCCTTTTCGATAGAAAACAGTTGGCTTTCAGAACAACTATCCTTATTTGAAAGAGTTTGTTCAAGTTTCTTTCCTTCATGATTGAGTGCAGTGAGTCCAATGATTGCCTGATTTCAGCTAATTGGAGCGTGTTCCTGGACGTGGCTCTGTTTCCCCTATCACTGATCTCATAGGATTTTCCCAAAGCTATGTTTCTGATCAAACGCTTTGCTTTTCTAGGATTCTTGGTGCTAAAGTTTCCTTCACTTGCGGTATCCAGCGTGATTTGATAACGAAGGCTGATGCCTCCGTAAAAGAAGTTTAGGAGCTGCGGTTCTGAGTAACCATGGTGGATACAGTCAAGTTGATAGCTTTCAAATCTGATCCAAGCATTTTAAACGATTCGTGTGGACCCTGAGCAAAGTAAGATAACTTTTCTCGTATATCCCAATAGCGAGCGTCATCGAAAAATTGATTTATGAAGGTGTTTCGGATTTCTTCCCAGCAAGTTAGAGAGCCTGCTGGTATCTGATTAAACCACTTTCTGGATTTTCCCTCAAGGGAAAAAGAAAAAAGTTTGCAGCGATTGTAATCATAAGATACTAGATCTTCTAGATATTCGATGTGCTCGTGGGGATGCTCCAAAGCAGATCCACGAAAAGTCTTATTTCACACCAGAAGAATAAAATCAAGGTAGAGTTTTGATTTTTGGTATCATCTTCTAGTACTTTGATGGCAGACCTATTGGAATAGGTCTTTATGGGGTCTAAGTAATCTTGCAAAAAAATTTCTAGTTCCTCATCTTCAGAGGAAGATGAATAAATTTGAACAGGGATTGCAGTTCCTTGTTCATCAGCATATTCATTCATGTTAGTTATTGGACTACTTCCTCAATAGCATGATTGTTAAGCAAAGACTTACCTGCTTCCGGCTGGTTAGTATCGATCGATGTTCGGGGCGGTATGTCGGTCGATTCTTCGCTCGACGTATCGCTCGATGTTTTTGTATTTGTCTCGATCGATAGGCTGCCAAAATTCGTCTCTTTCATTCTTAGGTACCTGTAAGAGCACAATAAGAGGAAAATATTTAAGTAAATACGAAAATAAAGTCTAGACTATATTCTAAACTAAATCTAATGGTAATAAGAAAGAGTCCCCGGCAACGGCGCCAAATTTGATATCACTCAAATGTTTATCCCTTAGAAGTGACTTTACTCTCTCAAATAAGAGGTTCAGTTGTAGCACTTAGGGGTCGAATCCACAGAGACTCTAAGATTACACAATAGATTGTTTAGTCTTTAAAATAAAGCTAGACAAGCAAGTTTAAAGCTGTAAATCAAGGGTAAGCAAGTAATTGCTTGATTGATTGGTTTGGGTTTTAAGAAAGAGGAAGAATAGCTAGATTTAGGCTATATCTCAGGTGTAACTAGCATGCAGGTTATCTAGGGTTTTTAATATTCATAGTTCTGAACTCAAAGTTTTAGGTTAAATCAATGATTGATTACCTTCAACTAGATCTTAAGTCATCAACTATCGTTCGATGAGTATAAGAAAGTGTCGATCGATTATTTTATATGAATATCGATCGATACACCTTTCGCAATATCGCTCGACAAACGGATTGTTCATCGATCGATATTGTTTCTAGCGAGCTTTAAAATCGGGTTTGAAATGGTTCTCCAATCTTACTAAGAGGCCACTTTCGTGCACTCTAGGTGAAGTTGGAACATACCAGTTTTGGTTTTCAGGGATTGGCTAAGTTCTCACCTATCCAAATTAATCCTAAGGTCTTAGTCAAGGGTGATCAATCCTATACTTAGCATTAAGAACAACTAGATGAAGAACTATTTTTTAAACACCCTAGCATTAAATCATTTGCAATGCATAGTTAACCCTAATGAGAAACCTAAATCTAACAAGAGAAACTACTCAAACATATTCATGGGAGACAAAATCATGATGGTTTACATAATACTTTTAAATAGAATAGTAAGAGAAACAGTAAAAAGAGTAAAGAAAATAAGGGAGTTCAAGATCTTCTCTGTATGCAGTTCAGATCTATCTCTCCAATCCTAAGCTCTCTCTCTAAGGTAGCAAGATGCTTCTCTCCAATATTAGGTCTAAAATTTCTCTAGGCAAGTCTGCCTCTAAAATGATACAAAACCCTATTAATATAGCCTAACAGGCGGCCAGGGACTTATTTGGTAGAAATGAAATCCTAATGAAATGATTAGCTCATTTAATTCGTCATTAACTCTCAGAGGTCTTCCATATCGATCGATGTCACTAGCTTCTATCGGTCGATGAATGTAGTGTCTCATCGGTTGATGTATCATGGTGAACATCGGTCGATAGCTCAAGTTATCGTTCCATTATAATCCTCCTTAAAGTATCCATTTCTGCTCCAAAATGGTCACATTTCACCAAAGAGTACCTGAACATGTAAAAGCTCATGAAAGATACTAGAAGTGTCCTTTTGTTTCCAAAAACATATGAAAATCATGGTTGAAAGTGGGTAAAATCCATGACTTATCATATGGCGAGTACCATAAGGTCAAATCATGGAGGGGGAGACAATATACTCTGCGTGCGTCGAGAGTAGGTCTGCCGGTCCACCTGCTTGCTACTTCCTCCAGGCCGTCTTTCCAAGAGCATCTTGATCGTGACAGGGTGTTTGATCCCTATCAGCGCATACCGCCTCATGAAGAAATACTTTTCCTTCGCGCCCAGCTCCGGAACATGTCGTCTCATCAGGCTTGGGTGACACAGCGGACCAGGGCGTTTGCTCGTTTGGAGCTTATGAGGGAGTGGCTAGAAAAGAATGTTAATCATCGGGACTTGGATGGAGAATATCGTCGATCTCTGTCGTCGGGAGGAAGAATTTGGACTGGAGTTTTCCCTTCGATGATGCCTTCTCCGAATGGATTTGGGCCCTGAATTGTCTTGATTTATTGTTTGCTGGTTTTCTTTCATATCTTTTGCCGCAAGGAATAAGGACTCCTAGTAGCCATTAAAAATATTCTCTATTTTTTGTCGCTCTCATTCATCTTGATATCCTGGTTTGGATCTTTTAAATCCGAAGATTTTATGTTGACCTGGAGATTTGATTTTAACTCGGAAGTTAGAAATCAGAACCCGAAGGTTTTGGTTTGAGCCCCAAGGTTGGAACTTAGAACCCGAAGGTTTTTAATTTAAATCCGGAGATTTTTGCTTAAACCCTAAGGTTTGAATTTTAGAACCCGAAGGTTTTTAATTTACAATCCAGTGATTTTGTTCTAACTCGGATATTAGAATTCGGAACCCGAAGATTTTGGTTTAAACCTGGAGGTTGTTTTCATCGAGATCGTGTTCTGCCCCCCTTGTGTAGTGTTAGGGGATTTTTGTGTAGGTCCTTTTGAGTACTACGGAACGGAGGACAAGTTGTATATTTTGTATGGGTTTAAAGAGGTTTACAAGATATGAAGAGTAAAGAGACGTTTTTCATTGAAGAATAAAGAAGGGACTACAAGTTTCGATGTATAAACCCTAGTTCTAGCCGCCTATCTCCAATCTTCCAATCTATCCCTACTTTAAGGTTTTGCCTTGTCTTATTTAGTCGTACTTGAGTCGGTTTTAGTCGGTCAGAGTAAGAGGAATTCTTCCATATTCGGAAATATGGAAGGTCTCTTTATCGAAGTTTTCCATTTTCCCGGGGGGAAGGGGTAATTCCTGAGTTCTGAGTTCCTGAGTTCCGGAGTTCCTTTCAGTGAGGATTCGGGGTGCTCTGTAGCGGGGACCCGGAGGTCTGGGTCCTGCCTGAAGTCTGGAGGAAAATGATACCTGAGTATTTTTCCCCAACAGTTTGCCCCTTATTTCTCGATTTCGTCATCGAACTCGGGGAATAACCTGTGCACTCAAGTCAACCGGAGTTGCTCATTCTCAGCAGGCTTCCCCTAGGCAGGACCTTAGTAGTTCTTCGTTTTGGAGTCTTCTCTTTGGTCGGGGCCGTATTCCGAATATGGACGAGGCTTGGTTTTCTTGAGATGATCTCGGGATTTTAGCATTGCTTGGGGGCGACGAGACTCAATTTCTCTGGAAGGTGACCGAGCCGTTGGAACGTGACTCCTGTAGACTTAGGACTGGTTGCGGAGGTCTTGGATTCGCCGGTGGTTGCCTGGAATGAGTACTCATAATAAAGTAAATCCTGAGAGTCGGATCCTTTCTCTTGTAACCTTTCCATTTCTGGAGGCGGGTTTCCTTTTTCCGAATTAGAAATTTCTGGTCGAGGGTTTTCAAAACTTTCAGGCAATATCATCCCTCCTTTTTTTCCTTTTTCCTCTAAGTAGAGGTCGGCGGCTTGGATGTATAAGAGGAAACTGTGATGTTCCCTGCAACCTCAAGCTTTCTTGACTTGTAATTTTTTGGAAAGATGAAGTCTGAAAGCTCCTTGTTTCCGTCTGCGTCTGTTGGTGGTCGTGTGAAGCCGTGTCTCTTCTCATGCGACCCTTTTTCGTCTCCTATTTCTTCTTGGGAGAGGACCTTAGGGACTGATGATGAGGAGGCTCTGATGGCTCCTTTGAAACAAAGACGGTCTTACCTCTTGGATGATGGTCCTCGTTCTCGAGTTCGTAGGGAAGATCTCATTGAGATCCGGAACAGATATGCGATTCCTCCCTCAGTGGGGATAAGAAATCCATCCGAGTTTGAGCGGGCACCTGATGGTGGAGTCAATGAGGTGGTCATATATGAGGCTTATCTGGAAGCTGACGTGAGGAGTGGAGTTCCTTCTCTTGTTGCTGAGGTACTTCGGTTTGTGCCCCTCTCAGCTTACTCCGCTGTCTTGGAGAACTTTGATGGCCATACAGGTCCTCGGGAAATTGCGTGGTTTCCATATTGGCCTGCATGAGGTCTTGTACTCCTATTGTTTTGCTCCTTTGGCAAACAAACACGGGTTTTACTTCCTGAGAGCCCGTGATGGTGCTCCTCTTATTGGGGAGACCTCGAGAGGTGTCAGAGGAAATTATCCTTTTGGAGATAACTGGGACAACCGATACGTGTTCATGAGGATCCAGGAACCGATCCGTTACCCGACTTTCTGACGTATTGCAGGTAAATCTTTTGATCCTTGGCTTCTGTTTTACTCGAGCACCTGTGCTTTCTGACTCTTGGTTCTGCAGATGTATCTCGCCCCGTGTCCTTTGCTGGGGAGGCTGTGGCGAAGCTGGTGATGGAGATCCCCTTACAGTTTCGATGGGTGAGCTTCTTGGTAAGAAAGGAGGCTTTGCGTCATAGTCGTATTTGGGGTAAGGTCTTCCTGCTTTCCGTCTTTGTTTTTGCCATGTTATCGACTTCTCATTCTTTGACTTTCTCTAGGGAGTGTTGCGGGGCTTCCTTTATCTGCTGTCTTCCAGAATTACAAAGGGGTGAAGGCGAAGAGAAGACGTTCTTCCTTCAATCTTCAACCAAGACTGGCTAGGGCTGCTGCTTCGGCGTCTGGTCCTTCCCCCTTCCTTCGGTCGATGCTAAGGTTGAAATTGACTATAGCCTTTCGGAGGATATTCATCAGAAATTGCTCGCTGAGGTGTCCTCTCTTCGCGGCCAGGTTCAAGATATGATGGCTCACAGAGATCGGCTGATTCAGAAAGTGAGAGTGGCAACCAGATGTGATCTCATGAAGGAATGGCTGGAGGAGAGAACAGGGTGCTGGAACCCTGGAGAAGAGTACCGGCGATACTTGTCTTTGTTTGGCCGGCCGCCGATGGAGCGTGGACGTCCTGTGATTCCTACGTCTGCAGGGTCGCGGACCTTGGCGGAATCGCCCTTTTAGACTTTTTCCTTTGTTGTTGGTTTTTGTTGTGTTGAATTCCATTCTTCGAATAATGTAGCTTTGATGATTTTCCTCTAATGCATCCTTTTTTTTACCAAAACGTCCTTGCATGCTTCGAATGGTAGGATCGCCTTTTGTCGAAGTTTAGACTTTATCTCTGACCCTAAGGATATGTCGCGGGGGTTCGGAAATTCATCGGGATGTCGGAATTTTTCTTTGAGAAGTCGGAAGTTCATTTTAGGAGCTCGGAAGCTTGTGGGAACTCGGAAGTTCATTTGAGGACTCGGAAGTCCGTGGGGAACTTGGAAGTTCAATTGAGGACTCGGAAGTCCATTTGGAACTCGGAAGTTCATTTGAGGACTAGGAAGTCTATTTGGAACTCGGAAGTTCTTTTGAGGACTCGGAAGTCCGTTTGGAACTCGGAAGTTCTTTTGAGGACTCGGAAGTCCGTTTGGAACTCGGAAGTTCATTTGAGGACTCGGAAGTCCGTTTGGAACTCGGAAGTTCTTTTAAGGACTCGGAAGTCCGTTTGGAACTCAGAAGTTCATTGAGGACTGATGTCTTGCATATTTGCATGTTTTTAGCTATCATATCTTGTGGATTTTTGCTCATTTAGATTAGGCATTAGGCATCTTTAGGCTCATTTTGCATTCATATGTCTCTATCAGGTGTTGGAGTATACTTTTGGAGATATTGGAGATGTTTGGAAGTTTTGTGTTGAAAAAGAGGGGTTTAAAGATAAACAAGGACAGAGGCCTTAAAAGTATCTTCTGATGCTAAGATTTGGTGGACACATGGCATTCTGAGTAAGCTTTCCAATGGAAGTGGTTTCAAGACATTTGGAGCCATATTGGAGGAGTTATGATCAATTGAGTGGAAGCATGTCAAGCCACCCGGGTGACAATACCCGAGGTCAACCACCGCGCATGCTATACACCTAGAACGCACGCGGCCTGGACGTGCTCGGGCAAGGGAACGTGCAGGACAGCATCTGGGAAGGACGAGACACGCGGGCTGGAGTGCTCGGGGTAGCTTACCCGCACGGGTTAGTCCTTGCTGATGGAGATCACGCGGGTGCACACACCCGGGGAGACTTACCCGCACGGGACGGAGCACGGACGCATTGGATGCGCGGTCTTGGATGCTCGGGAGATACTGCCCGCACGGGATGGACACGGGACGAACGGACGGGACGCGACCAAGGATGCACCCGACCTTGCCTCACCCGCGTACGTACTGATGGACGAGCTGATCAGGACACCCGATGATGTCTTGCATATTTACATGTTTTTAGTTATCATATCTTATGCATTTTTGCTCATTTAGATTAGGCTTTAGGCATATTTAGGCTCATTATGCATTCATAAGTCCCTATTAGGTGTTGGAGCACACTTTGGAGATATTGAAGATGTTTGGGAGTTTTGTGATGAAAAAGAAGGGTTTAAAGATGAACATGGACAGAGGCCTTAGGAATACCTTCTGATGCTAATATTTGGTGGAGACATGGCATTCTGAGTTAGCTTTCCAATGGAAGTGGTTTCAAGACATTTGGAGCCATATTGGAGGAGTTATGATCAATTGAGTGGAAGCATGTCAAGCAACCCGGGTGAGCACACCCGAGTCCAACCATCAAACCTCGCCTGGACAAGCTCAGGACGCGGCCAGGACGACCCGGGACAAGCACCGCACGTCCTGATTGTGCTGAACGCCTGGAACGGACGCGTCCATACCACCCGAGCACAAAGACCCGCACGGACGGACGGACTGGACGCGAGCTCAGGACGCACCCGACCTTGCCTCACCCGCACCAGCAGACACCGACTAGTACCACCCGCCACGCGACCCGCACGCCCTGCTAGCTAGACGAGCTCGACGCGCCCAGCACCACCCGACCAGGACACTCGGACGTCCCACAATTCCTCCTACCCGCACCAGCCTGCACACCCGACTAGCACCACCCGCCACGCACACCGCACGCCCCGCTAGCTGCTGGACACCCACCACGCCGAACACACCCGCCTAGAGAGGCCGCACGGCCTGGACGCCGACGAGCAAGCCATACCCGACCTGGCATACCCGCCTGGACAGGCACTAGCTGACCCGGTGGCTGAGTTTCTTCCTTTCTCCTTGTTTCTCATTGGTCGAAAATCACTTGGCCAAGGGCTTTTAGACTTTCTCCTTTATGTGTTTAGGGCTTTTAAGCCTACTATAAATACTCTCATTAACCCAAGTTTGGGACTTATGTTATTTATGATCTAAGAACAAAACCTTTGAGTAAAACTTCATCTTTGAATTATTAATCTCATCTCATCTTGTGTTCTTGATTGTTTATCTCATCTCCTTTCTTTCTCTATATGTTTATGCTTGAATCTCTCATGGGTTTAAGAATAAGCATGTGGATTAGTGAGTAGATTCTTCTAAGATCCATGGGTTAGGGTGATAGAGAGTGATTAAGCTAGATCCAAGGTGTCTAGAATTAGATCTATCATTTCCTTGCATAGATTTGGTGTTTTAAAGCTATATTTGAGTTGGCCTCTCAAACATAGAGCTATAGGCATTTCATGCCCGAAGGTGTTCTATGAAATGCCTGAACCAACTCATCTATGCTTTTAGCTTGCTTTGCCTAAGGGATTAGTTGTCTTAGAGGCTAGGATTGCTATTAGACTCATTCTCATTGTTTGCTTTGATCATTACAGCCAAAGGGATTTGGTGTACTTGGGTGATCATAGCAAAAGAGCATTCATCTAGGATAGAGCTTGCTTAGTTTAGTTGTCTAGGCATAAGGATTAGATTGATTGAAAAGTTAGCATCTTGGATTGAAGCTTAATCATTTGATATCAAGTCCCTACACCCATGGGTTTTGCTCTCCTCATAAGAAAGAAAGTTTGCTTTTGTTGTGTTTTACTCATTGTTCTAGTTTAATCATCATTCTCTAATGGTTGCATTTAGATTGAGCATAGGCTTGCATTCCCTCTGTTTCATTGTCACTTAGGACTGGTTCGACAATCTTATATACTACATCATTTGATTAGAATCTGAAAAGTTCTATCATCAAATTGGCCGCTGCCAAATTCTAAGTTGATTAGACATTGGGATTTAGTCACTTGCTTGAGACTAAATCATTTTTCTTTCTTGTGATATTGATTCTCCTTTGCATTTTCCTTTGATTTTCAGGTGTATGAACACAAGAAGCAGGGTGCAACTAACCTGGTTCCCACTGTTGAAGAGATAGCTACACTTGAGAGGGAAATAGCAAGAAGGAGAAGAGAAGAGGAGCAACAGGCTCACATTCAGAGATTGGGGTTTGAGATGGATGATCATCAACCCCAAGAAGGCAATGGTCAAGGAGCTGACAACCTTAGACCACAGCCAGCAACAACAACACCCACAGCTGCCAGCTAGAGCCATTGGCACATATGACCGCCCTCACATTCATGGCAACAGGACAGGTATCCGTGCACCAGCTGTGGAAGCTAATAACTTTGAGATCAAGTCAGGCTTGTTGAATGTGATTGAGAACAACAAGTACCATGGCTTGGCTGTAGAAGACCCATTTGATCACTTGGACAAGTTTGATAGCTATTGTGGCTTGTCCAAGACCAATGGTGTGTCAAGATGCCTTCAAGCTCAAGTTGTTTCCATTCTCTAGGAGACAAGGCACGCCAATGGGAGAAATTCTACCTAGTGACTCCATCACTACTTGGGATGATTGTAAGAAGGCCTTCGAGAAATTTTCTCCACATCAAGGACAGCCAAGCTGAGGAATGAGATCTCTAGTTTCCAGCAGAAGAACTTGGAAAGCTTTAGTGAAGCATGGGAAAGGTTCAAGGGATATCAAGCTAAGTGCCCACACCATGGCTTCTCAAAGGAGAGTTTACTGAGCACATTCTATGAGGTGCCCTTCCTGAGTTTAGAGCAAGATTGGATACAGCAAGCAATGGTTTCTTCCTGGGCAGGTCTGAAGAAGATGCTGAGGAGCTGGTGGACAACATGGTCAAGAGTGATTCAGTCTACAGTGGAGAACATGACAGGGCTGATAGAACAACCAGAGCTGATGACAACCAGACCAAGAAGGAAATAAAATCCTTGCAAGATAAGATAGACTTGCTGATTGCTAACCAAGCCAAGCAGGAGCAAATTCACTTTGTGGGTGGTCCAAATCAAGAAACTCCTCCTAAGGTTAATGAAGTTGAAGGGTTAGAAGGGCAAGAAGAGCTTTGCTTCATCAACAACAATGGTTCTTGGTACAGGAAGGAACCTAACTTTCAGTACAACAATTACCAGCAAAGGTCTTACCCCAACAACCAGCAAGGAGGCTACACCAACAACCAGCAAGGAGGCTACACCAACAACCAGCAAGGAGGTTATCAACCAAAGCAAAACACTCAACAAGGGAGCTACCAGCCTAGGCAGAATCCTCCTCCTGGTTTTGCAAACCATGGCAATCAATCTACTCAAGCTCAAGGAAGCTCCTCCCAAGCTAAAGCTCCAGATTCATCTATGGAAGCTATGTTCAAACAATTGTTGGAAGGTCAAGCTAGAGCAGCCAAAGACATTGGCCATGAGTTCAAGACTGTTCACCCAAGATAGACAGCAGCTACACTGAGCTAAACAACAAGATTAGAGCTTTGGAGAATCAATTTGCTTCTATGAACTCTCAGCCAAGTCGCCAACAAGGAACATTACCAGGAAAGCCAGAGCAAAACCCCAAAGAACCAATGAAGGCAATCACTTTGAGAAGTGGTAGAGAGCTACCTCCAAGAACTCTCCCAAGGATGGTGAGAAACTAAGTGGGGTGGCTATCAACATTGATGATGATGTTGTGATTGTGGATGAGAAAGTTGATGAGGAGATTTTAGAAAAGATTGTTGAAGCTAAGGGCAAAGGAAAGGTTGAGAAGAGAAGCAAACACCAAAGCATGGTGAAGTTACTACTCCAACAAAGGAGTCTTTTTGTTCCTCCTCCCTATGAACCTAAGCTGCCATTTCCTGGAAGATTCAAGAGGCAACTTTGAGAAGTACAAAGCACTCTTTGAGAAGCAATTGAGTGAAGTTCAAGTTACAATGCCAATCATTGATGCCTTCATGCTTGTTCCTCAATACAGCAAGTTCTTGAAGGATGCTGTGGCTGCCAAGAAGAAGGAAATGGAAGGCATGATGGTTCTTACTCATGAGTGCAGTGCCATCATCCAGAGATTGACAATCCCTAAGAAGCTAGAGGATCCAGGCTGCTTTACTCTACCTTGTGCCATTGGTCCTTTAATGTTTGAGAGATGTCTATGTGATTTGGGAGCTAGTGTCAGTCTCATGCCTCTATCTGTTGCCAAGAAGCTTGGGTTTAGCCAATACAAGAAGTGCAAACTCTCTTTGGTGCTTGCTGACCGCTCAGTCAAATTCCCCATTGGTATCCTTGAAGACCTCCTGTAATGGTGGGAAATTGTGAAATCCCCACTGATTTTGTTGTTCTTGAGATGGATGAAGAAGCTAGAGACCCTTGATCCTTGGAAGACCATTCTTAGCCACAGCAGGAGCCCTTATCAATGTGAAGGAAGGCAAGATTGATCTTCATTTGGGGAAAGAGCACACTCTCCATTTTGATGTCAACGAGGTAATGAAGAGGTCAACTGTGCAAGGCCAAGTGTTCTACATAGAGGAGATGGAAGCTCTTGCTGATGAGCTCCTTGAGGAATTGGCACGTGGAGAGTTGACAATAGAGGACCCTTTGCAGCATGCTTTGACAGTGGATAAAGAGGTCCAAGTGGTTGAGAACAAGGAGAGTGAGGCTATTGCAGCCATGCTGGATTCTCGAAAGAAGATTGCTGATAGAGGCCAGTATGAGGAGCTTAAACAAGAGGCATGTCAAGCTGTTCCAGCCACTCAACAAGAGAACACCAAACAAGATGATTGGAGTGAGCTCAAGGCACCAAAAGTGGAGCTAAAACCTCTTCCCCATGGTGTAAGGTACGATTTCTAGGCCCTAATGAGACATATCCTGTCATTGTGAGTAGTGAACTTATGAACTTGAGCTTTCAACTTTTAAATGCACTTAAAAGGTTTAGAAAAGCCATTGATACTCACTAGATGATATTAAGGATATCACCTTCTTTGTGCATGCATA
This sequence comes from Brassica nigra, assembly GCA_016432835.1. Classification (NCBI taxonomy): domain Eukaryota; kingdom Viridiplantae; phylum Streptophyta; class Magnoliopsida; order Brassicales; family Brassicaceae; genus Brassica; species Brassica nigra. The sequence continues at coordinate 30,582,651 of CM028242.1, forward strand.
GGATACATCTAGAGGATGAATCAATGACTTCTATAGAACATCAAAGGAGGTTAAATCCTAACCTTAAAGATGTTGTAAAGAAGGAGATTCTCAAGCTCTTAGATGCTGGTGTTATCTACCCTATTTCAGATTCTAAATGGGTATCTCCTGTGCATGTAGTTCCAAAGAAGGGTGGTATCACTGTGGTTAAAATGACAAGGATGAATTGATACCAACTAGAACCATAACTGGCCATAGGATGTGTATTGATTATAGAAAGCTCAACTCAGCATCTAGAAAAGATCACTTTCCATTGCCATTCATTGATCAAATGCTTGAGAGACTTGCAAACCATCCTTTCTATTGTTTTCTTGATGGGTATTCAGGGTTCTTCCAAATCCCCATTCATCCCAATGATCAAGAGAAGACAACATTCACATGCCCCTATGGCACCTTTGCTTATCAAGGATGCCATTTGGGTTATGTAATGCTCCAGCAACCTTTCAAAGGTGCATGATGTCTATCTTCTCGATCTCATTGAGGATATAGTGGAGGTATTCATGGATGATTTCTCTGTCACGGATCTTCGCTTTCTGCTTGTTTGTCCAACTTGTGCAGGGTCCTACAGAGATGTGAAGACACCAACCTAGTGCTGAATTGGGAGAAGTGTCATTTCATGGTCAAAGAGGGATTGTGCTGGGACACAAGATTTCAGAAAAGGGTATTGAAGTGGACAAAGCTAAGATTGAGGTGATGGTCAGCTTGCCCCACCAAAGACAGTGAAAGACATCAGGAGCTTCCTTGGCCATGCTGGATTCTATAGAAGATTCATCAAGGACTTCTCAAAGATTGCTAGACCAATGACCAAGTTGCTGTGCAAGGAGGCTGCTTTCAGCTTTGATGAAGATTGTCTTGAGGCTTTCAAGAAGATAAAGGGTGACCTTGTTAGTGCTCCCATTGTTCAACCACCTGATTGGGACCTCCCTTTGAGATAATGTGTGATGCTAGTGATTTTGCTGTTGGGGCTGTCCTGGGCAGAAGAAGGATGGCAAAACTCATGTCATTTATTATGCTAGCCAAACATTGAATGATGCAGATGAGGTATGCCACAACAGAGAAGGAGATGCTGGCCATTGTCTTCGCCTTTGAGAAATTCAGAAGCTACCTGGTGGGTTCTAAGGTCATTGTGTATACTGACCATGCAGCTTTGAGACATCTCCTAGCAAAGAAGGATGCCAAGCCAAGACTACTAAGGTGGATCCTTTGCTTCAAGAGTTTGACTTGGAGATTAGAGACAAGCCAGGGATTGAGAATGGAGTTGCTGATCACTTGTCCAGGTTGAGAATTGAAGGTGGAATCCCTATTGATGAGGGCCTCAGAGAAGAGCATGTCCTAGCCATCATGTCAGTGGTAGCAGCCATTGAGACTGGAAAAAGATTGAAGAGGTTAAGGCAGCTGAAGAGAACGGACCTTGGTATGCTGATTTGGTTAACTATTTAGCCACTGGAAAAGAGCCATTGGGACTTGCAGGGTATGAGAAGAAGAAGTTCTACAAGGATGTGAAGAGATACTATTGGGATGAACCATACCTCTACACCCTATGCAAGGATCAGATTTATAAGAGTGGTGGCTGAAGAAGAAGTTGAAGGAATCCTCTCACATTGCCATGGATCTCCCTATGGAGGCCATTTTGCTCCATTCAAGACTGTCTCAAAGGTGTTACAAGCTGGATTTTGGTGGCCACACATGTTCAGGGACTCACAAGACTTCATTTCAAGATGTGACTCTTGCCAAAGGAGTGGGAACATTACTAAAAGAAATGAGATGCCTCAAAACCCAATCCTTGAAGTGGAAGTGTTTGATGTTTGGGGGATTGATTTCATGGGACCCTTCCCCTCTTCCTATGGCAACAAATACATCTTGGTGGCTGTGGACTATGTATCAAAGTGGGTGGAAGCAATAGCAAGTCCTACAAATGATTCAAGAGTAGTGGTCAAAATGTTCAAGAGCACTATTTTCCCAAGATTTGGAGTTCCAAGAGTGGTCATAAGTGATGGAGGTTCACACTTCATCAACAAGGTATTTGAGAGTCTTCTCAAGAGGAATGGAGTAAAGCACAAGGTTGCAACACCTTATCACCCTCAAACTAGTGGCCAAGTGGAAGTCTCCAACAAGCAAATCAAGGGGATCTTGGAAAAGGTTGTAGGAACCAAGAGGAAGGATTGGTCAGCCAAGCTTGATGATGCTCTTTGGGCATATAGAACAGCATTCAAGACTCCTCTAGGCACCACTCCCTTCAACATTGTCTATGGAAAGTCTTGCCACCTGCCAGTTGAGCTTGAATACAAGGCATTGTGGGCTGTGAAGCTTCTAAACTTTGACATCAAGTGTGCAAAGGAGAAAAGACTTCTTCAACTCAATGAGCTGGATGAGATAAGGATGGATGCTTTTGAGAACTCAAGGATCTACAAGGAAAAGACAAAGGCCTTCCATGATAGGCACATCCTCAAGAGAGAGTTCAAGGCAGGAGATCAAGTGCTTCTTTACAACTCTAGACTTAAGCTATTTCCAGGAAAGTTAAAGTCAAGGTGGTCTGGTCCATTTGTGATCAAAGAAGTGAGACCCTATGGAGCCATTGTGCTTTGGAACAAGGATGGTGGAGACTTCACAGTGAATGGCCAAAGACTCAAGGAATACATGACCACAGTACCAAAGGAGGATGGGACATCAACCCCACTCTCTGATGCTCCCTTGCCTAACCTCAAAGGAGGCAAAGTCAAGCTAGTGACTTTAAACAAGCTCACTTGGGAGGAAGTCCCATGGTTATCCTTGTACATATTGCATTAGGATTCTTTTATTTTTCATCAAAAGTCCTTTGAATGATGATGGGGCTAGATTGGGAGTTTTGGAGATGAGTTCACTGCGGTTTTGAGATGGAAGAGACATGAAAGGAAGTGGGTTGAACTAGGTGAAATTCAGACTTGAAGCAGGACGGATGTACCCGGTTGTGCTACCCGGGACACGGCACCCGCACGGGTGAATCTGCCAGACGGACGGACGAGCAGGCTACGATACGGCACGCACACGACGGGAATCCGCCGGACGGACGGGCACGAGACCCGACGCAGCACCCGCGACGGACGGTCGAGCGGGACGGACAGACGAGCACCCGGTGGACTCTACGCTGGATGCACCCACACGGGACGATCGAGCACACGCTGGTGTATGCACTCGAGCCAGTCCGAACGCCCCAGCACCCGGCCCCACTTTCACCCACCCTCACCCGAACGCGACCGCCCGCCCAGGTAAGTGTTTCTTCCCTTATTTCCGACCCAAACCCACCTAAGCCCGCCCAGAACCAACCCCACCCGACCCAGACACATTTTAAAACCCTAGGCCACCCCCTCTTTCCTCATTCCATCTTCTTCCTCACATCAAAATCCTCTCTAGCCTCCAAGAACAAAAATTCCCATAACTTTGCCAAATCTTAACCAAATCACAAGTTTCTTCTTCCCACATCAAGACCTTCCTCCCCTAGACCTAATTCCTTGAACCCTTTCATCTCTATCCTTCATCCAAAGCAAGGTATGGTATCTCTAAGTTCAAATTCGTAACCCTCATGAACCCTAAAATTTGAACTTGAAATTTGAGCTTTTGCTTGCTAATTTCTTGTAAATTAGACTAGGGATTGCTTGTATGTCATGCTGGGTAGTTGATTTCATGGTGGAATTGAGATTAATTTGAACTTTGGCAAATTAGGTTCATGAGATTTGGGGGTTTTTGAAAAGGCTCTTACTTTTGGTTGATTATGGTCTAGGTTGATTGGAATTGATGTTCTAGAGCTTGTTTAGCATTCAATTTCAGCTGGCTTGATGTGTTTACTTGGATTTCAACTTGATTAAGTTCCCTTGTTCATAAAAAATAAAAAAAATAAAAAATTTGCATCTTGTGAACTTGGGAGCTTGGTTACTTTGATAGTCTTGCTAGGTTGCTGGTTCTAGACTAGGTTTGCAAGTGTTCATTCCATCTTTTCTTTTTCCAGCATATTCTCTCTTCCTTGTGCTTTATCTTGTCCAAGTCTTGATATTTTCAGGTTCCAATGGGAAGGAAAGATGAGAAACTGATTGCACAAGAGAAGGCCGAGGCTGCTAAGAAACACACTGCTAAGTTCGGAAAAACGTTAGGCTCTATGCCTGAATCCGAGGAAGAACGTAGGCAACAAGCTCTGGCTATGTTGAGAAAGAAGGCACAAGCCAACAAGGCTAGACACAGTTTGGTTGATGGGGCAGCAAAGAAACACAAGGATGAAGGAAAAGAGTGGCTGATGTTGGTAATAAGACTAGCAAGGAGGATGGCAAGAGGTTGGCTAGTGATGAGAGTGCTTGATGATGCTTACAAGAAAGCCAAGAAAGATGGCAAGAGGGTGGCTGTTGGTGATGATAAGAGCACTCCTTCAAAGAAAGCTAGAGCTCCAAGATCTCACAGTGTGACCTCTTGTTTTGGAGAAGAACACAAAGAAAGATGCTGAGAAACCCAAACTTCCCACCAAGATCAGAATCAAAGCACCAAACCCAAAGCCATTGGCACCTCCACCCTTGGTGCCAGTAGATACAACTGTTGAAGAAGCATCCTCCAATTGAAAGTGAGGCTGAGCAAGAAACTTTCGAAAAGTTAGGTTTCAACCCTCGAGAGATCGACAAAGGAAGCCGACTGAAGTTGAACTATTGGAGCAGATGAGGCAAGGAGTATCTTGGCCTCCAACCAGATTTGCTGATGAGAGGCTAATGAGGGAGCTAGAAATTGACCAAGACATAAAGGATTTGCTTGCTCTCATGAACATGGACAGCTTCTATTCAATGGCTTACCCAACATTTAAAGAAGTCTCTTGCCAATTCTTGGCATCCTTGGAGGTCACATTCCACTCTTTCTCAACATGAGGAACAAGGGTGGGGAAGAATCAGCTTCAAGATAGATGGGAAGCCTTATTTCATGACCTTCACTGAGATTGAGAGGTGCTAGGCCTCAAGGATTTGAAGGAGTCATCTTTGCCTAAGCTGAAAGGACTTCCTAAAGGAAAGACACTTGCCCACTTCACTTACAAGTTCTTATCAGGCAAGGATAGGTGTCCAGCAGAGACAAGAATGCATCTATCAGACATCCATCAGTCCGCTACCTTCATAGGCTGATTGTCAACACCATCTACCCAAGGAAGGAGCAAAGCAACGGAATGGAGAAGACTTGAACCTCATGCACCAGGCCATCCAACACTTTGCCTTACCTCCTCACCTACCTGAAGTTCCCACTGATTTCTACGCTGAGTTTGGTATGGTTGGTTACTTTGTGAGGCCTTATGTACTACAAGGAGTATGCTTGGACAAACAGGATCCAGAGGCTCAGATTGAATAAGCGGCTTGATCACACCTTTACTTGCACCAGGGTATTGATTTGGGAGATGATGCATCCGGTCCCTCTTTCATTGATCTCACCTACTTAAAGTCAGCTCATTACTCTGAAGATAATGATGGGAAGTGTGTTTACTCAGACTTGAGAGGCCCCACCACAGTTGAGCTGCTTCTCCCTAACTATGAGCTCACTACTTTGAGCACACCAGGTACTATGAGTTTTGATATCAGTGAGCAGCATCTCCTGGGCAGTCATGGAGCTCTTGGCCCTATGACATTGAAGATGAATGAGAAAGCAGCAGCAAAGGCAGCTAAGTTTGATCAGGGATACTCAAGCCGAGCCACAGCTCATCTCTTTGGTCCTCCTCGCTATACGCTTGAGCAATGCACAGGTGCTTTGCCTTTTGGTCCCATTCGCCAAGCTCATGACCAGATTAGCACACTGCAAAGGTGGAACAGAGCTCAAGATAGGACCATCTTCAAGCTCACCAAGAAGTGCAAGGAATTGAGGAAAACTGAAAGAGACAAGCTGAAGCTTCAGCTAAGTTCATGAGAAAGGTTGCTGATGTCCTGACTAAGGGAGCTGTAGCAGGCTGCAAGGCTGAGGACTTCGATCTTGAGACTTTCCTTGCACCACTTCCTCTACCCCTTCTCGACCCAAACACACCACAAACCGAGAAGCAAGCCCTCCGCAGCTCGAGGAACCCCTACATCGCCCCATCCGCCCGAAACAAGTCACCAAGCCTAAGCACCACTGCTGATGAAGATGAGTCTGAGGGTGAGGCATCAGCCTCTTCCCATGCTCCATAGAGGTACTCCAACACCCTACCATTGTATATACCATTCATCATTTCATTTAGCTTTATTTTTCTTCCTTTGGGCCCTTCTCAACATTTAACAAACACAGAGACTGTGTGAATTAAGTGGGGAGGTGCCAAGTTGCTGATCATCTTGTGTTTTATGTCATGAGCATGCATTTGTAGATAGTTATTGCATAAAAAAAAAAAAATCATGTAGTAGTGCATTAGATTGAGTCTAGATCATTCAATTGCATAGAAAAAAAAAATCATCATATAGGTTGCATCATGCATAAGGGGACAAGGATGATAGTTGCCTTGAAAAGATGCTCATGCTAAGTTCTTAAAGTGATACCCTTCATAAGCATAGTAAGTAGCTTGAGCAATCTTAGGATGGCTTGTAAACTTTTGCCTTGAAATCTCTTCCTAAAGCTTATTTGATTGATTGATGCCATCTCTTTGAAGTTTGCTCCTGTCATATTTAGACTCTAGTCTCTTGCTCATGGTCCCTTGTGTACTAAGTCATGGATAGAACACTTGAGCTGTCCCTCCCATTCTTTGTCTATCTTTTTGGACAAGCTCAAGTGGCACTCCACGCCCTAAAACCCTTACCTCCTTTCAAGCTTTCATTATTTGTTGAGTGAGGCCTTCTTTGGAAAGCTTTACATGTGCATAATGTTGAGAGTATTGGGAACGACAATGCTTGATCTCCATTTTAGCTAGATTAGACACTCATTAATGTCTAGCTTCTAGGATGGGGTGAGTGTTGTATGGTATGATCTTGAGGAAATGAAAGGTTTATGAAAGAAAAGGTTGACTCATGAGACTCCATTGTTATAAGTGATTAAGTCTAGAAGGGATAAGAGGAATGAAAGATTGTAAGCTCCAAATAGTTTGAAAAGTCTTGGCCCCATAAAAAAAAAAAAAAAAAAAAAAAGAAAGAAAGAAAAAAAAAAAAATAATAATAATGAAAGGGGCTAGCAATATCTAGAAAGAGCTGAAAAGAGTTTGAAATGTGTAAATTCCCTTGTAGACTTCATTAAGAAGGAGTTTCAAATGAGAAAATATTTTGAGCATTTGGGGAAAATCTTGGGTGAGAGATGAGTGGCATTTTGGCATTGGGAATAAAGATGTGATCTATGTATTTTGGGAAAGGGTAGAACAATGGAGATTGAGCATTGTATGCATGAGTTGATCCCTTTCTTAGATATATTATGTGCAATGTCAAGGCTACTTGTTTTGAGAGTGAACCACCCTTGAAAGATCCCTTTGAACCCCTTGTTTCACTTGAATAAAACCTTCTACCACCAAACCAAATGACTTGGACCATTTGACCATTTGCAAGAAGTCTTTGAGTTTGCTTAATGATTGTTAGAGGGCAAATGGAATTGTGGGTTGTGGATTCATGATGAGTAAGTGTAGGATCAAAGGAGTTAAGATAGGCCTTGTTGAGTTAGAGTTGGATTGAGTTTTGCTCCTGCTACTTGGTATGCTTGTGCAAGGTTATCAAGTTGAGAACTAAGAAGAGCATTCTTTGGCTATGAGTCCCTCCTTCAAACTCTCCTCCTTAGTCCTGCAAGTTTACTTGTGGACAAGTAAAGGACTAGTGTGGGGAGTTGATGTCTGCATATTTACATGTTTTAGTTATCATATCTTATGCATTTTGCTCATTTAGATTAGGCTTTAGGCATCTTTAGGCTCATTATGCATTCATAAGTCCCTATTAGGTGTTGGAGCACACTTTGGAGATATTGAAGATGTTTGGGAGTTTTGTGATGAAAAGAAGGGTTTAAAGATGAACATGGACAGAGGCCTTAGGAATACCTTCTGATGCTAATATTTGGTGGAGACATGGCATTCTGAGTTAGCTTTCCAATGGAAGTGGTTTCAAGACATTTGGAGCCATATGGAGGAGTTATGATCAATTGAGTGGAAGCATGTCAAGCAACCCGGGTGAGCACACCCGAGTCCAACCATCAAACCTCGCCTGGACAAGCTCAGGACGCGCCAGGACGACCCGGGACAAGCACCCGCACGTCCTGATTGTGCTGAACGCCTAGAACGGACGCGGTCCATACCACCCGAGCACAAGGACCCGCACGGGACGGACGGACTGGACGCCAGCTCAGACGCACCCGACCTTGCCTCACCCGCTGCACTCAGCAGACACCACAGCACCACCCGCCACGACGACACCCACGTCCTGCTAGACGAGCCCGACGCCGGCCCAGCACCACCCGACCAGGACACTCGACGTCCCACAATTCCTCCTACCCGCATTCAGCCTGCACAACCGACACTAGCACCACCCGCCACGCACACCCGACGCCCCGCTAGCTGCTGACACCCACCACGCGGCCAACACACCCGCCTAGAGAGGCCGCGACGCCTGGACGCCGGACGAGCAAGCCATACCCGACCTGGCATACCCGCCTGGACAGGCACTAGCTGACCCGGTGGCTGAGTTTCTTCCTTTCTCCTTGTTTCTCATTGGTCGAAAATCACTTGGCCAAGGGCTTTTAGACTTTCTCCTTTTATGTGTTTAGGGCTTTTAAGCCTACTATAAATACTCTCATTAACCCAAGTTTGGGACTTATGTTATTTATGATCTAAGAACAAAACCTTTGAGTAAAACTTCATCTTTGAATTATTAATCTCATCTCATCTTGTGTTCTTGATTGTTTATCTCATCTCCTTTCTTTCTCTATATGTTTATGCTTGAATCTCTCATGGGTTTAAGAATAAGCATGTGGATTAGTGAGTAGATTCTTCTAAGATCCATGGGTTAGGTGATAGAGAGTGATTGTTAGATCCAAGGTGTCTAGAATTAGATCTATCATTTCCTTGCATAGATTTGGTGTTTTTAAAGCTATATTTGAGTTGGCCTCTCAAACATAGAGCCATAGGCATTTCATGCCCGAAGGTGTTCTATGAAATGCCTGAACCAACTCATCTATGCTTTTAGCTTGCTTTGCCTAAGGGATTAGTTGTCTTAGAGGCTAGGATTGCTATTAGACTCATTCTCATTGTTTGCTTTGATCATTACAGCCAAAGGGATTTGGTGTACTTGGGTGATCATAGCAAAAGAGCATTCATCTAGGGATGAGCTTGCTTAGTTTAGTTGTCAGGCATAAGGATTAGATTGATTGAAAAGTTAGCATCTTGGATTGAAGCTTAATCATTTGATATCAAGTCCCTACACCCATGGGTTTTGCTCTCCTCATAAGAAAGAAAGTTTGCTTTTGTTGTGTTTTACTCATTGTTCTAGTTTAATCATCATTCTCTAATGGTTGCATTTAGATTGAGCATAGGCTTGCATTCCTCTGTTTCATTGTCACTTAGGACTGGTTCGACAATCTTTTATACTACATCATTTGATTAGAATCTGAAAAGTTCTATCATC
>CM028242.1:30592244-30662235 GCA_016432835.1 Brassica nigra
TGTTATTACTTCGTTCAGTTACGTATTACTTCCCATTAAGCCAAGCTCACTTGTGGAGTGCTTAGCACCTGCAAAGGTGGAACAGAGCCAAAGATAGGACCATCTAAGCTCACCAAGTCACGAGGAATTGGGAAAACTGAAAGAGACAAGCTGAAGCTTCAGCCTAAGTTCATGAGAAAGGTTGCTGATGTCCTGACTAAGGGAGCTGTAGCAGGCTGCAAGGCTGAGGACTTCGATCTTGAGACTTTCCTTGCACCACTTCCTCCTTCTCGACCCAAACACACCTGGCCCGAGAAGCAAGCCCTCCCATGGCTTGAGGGAACCCCTACATCGCCCCATCCGTCCCGAAACAAGTCACCAAGCCTAAGCACCACTGCTGATGAAGATGAGTCTGAGGGTGAGGCATCAGCCTCTTCCCATGCTCCATAGAGGTACTCCAACACCCTACCATTGTATATACCATTCATCATTTCATTTAGCTTTATTTTTCTTCCTTTGGGCCCTTCTCAACATTTAACAAACACAGAGACTGTGTGAATTAAGTGTGGGGGAGGTGCCAAGTTGATCATCTTGTGTTTTATGTCATGAGCATGCATTTGTAGATAGTTATTGCATAAAAAAAAAAAACAATCATGTAGTTGCATTAGGATTGAGTCTAGATCATTCAATTGCATAGAAAAAAAATCATCATATAGGTTGCATCATGCATAAGGGGACAAGGATGATAGTTGCCTTGAAAAGATGCTCATGCTAAGTTCTTAAAGTGATACCCTTCATAAGCATAGTAAGTAGCTTGAGCAATCTTAGGATGGCTTGTAAACTTTTTGCCTTGAAATCTCTTCCTAAAGCTTATTTGATTGATTGATGCCATCTCTTTGAAGTTTGCTCCTGTCATATTTAGACTCTAGTCTTGCTCATGGTCCCTTGTGTACTAAGTCATGGATAGAACACTTGAGCTGTCCTCCCATTCTTTGTCTATCTTTTGGACAAGCTCAAGTGGCCTCCACCTAAAACCTTACCTCCTTTCAGGCTTTCATTATTTGTTGAGTGAGGCCTTCTTTGGAAAGCTTTACATGTGCATAATGTTGAGAGTATTGGGAACGACAATGCTTGATCTCCATTTTTAGCTAGATTAGACACTCATTAATGTCTAGCTTCTAGGATGGGGGTGAGTGTTGTATGGTATGATCTTGAAGAAATGAAAGGTTTATGAAAGAAAAGGTTGGCTCATGAGTTCCATTGTTATAAGTGATTAAGTCTACAAGGGATAAGAGGATTGAAAGATTGTAAGCTCAAATAGTTTGAAAGTCTTGGCCCCATAAAAAAAAAAAAAAAAAAAAAAAGAGAAAAAGAAAAAAAAAAAATAATAATAATAATGAAAGGGGACTGTAATATCTGAAAGAGCTGAGAGTTTGAAATGTAAATTCCATAGACATTAAGATGAGTTTCAAATGAGAAAATATTTTGAGCATTTGGAAATCTTTGGATGAGAGATGTGAGTGGCATTTTGGCTTTGGGAATAAAGATGTGATCTATGTATTTTGGGAAAGGGTGGAACAATGGAGATTGAGCATTGTATGCATGAGTTGATCCCTTTCTTAGATATATGTGCAATGTCAAGAGCTACTTGTTTTGCCAGAGAACCCTTGAACCCTGAACAAACAAACACCACCAAACCAAATGACTTGGACCATTTGACCATTTGCCAGAAGTCTTTTGAGTTTGCTTAATGATTGTTAGAGGGCAAATGGAATTGTGGGTTGTGGATTCATGATGAGTAAGTGTAGGGATCAAAGGAGTTAAGATAGGCCTTGTTGAGTTAGAGTTGGATTGAGTTTTTGCTCCTGCTACTTGGTATGCTTGTGCAAGGTTATCAAGTTGAGAACTAAGAAGAGCATTCTTTTGGCTATGAGTCCCCTCCTTCAACCTCTCCTCCTTAGTCCTTACAAGTTTACTGTGGCAAATGCAAAGGACTAGTGTGGGGGAGTTGATGTCTTGCATATTTACATGTTTTTAGTTATCATATCTTATGCATTTTTTGCTCATTTAGATTAGGCTTTAGGCATCTTTAGGCTCATTATGCATTCATAAGTCCCTATTAGGTGTTGGAGCACTTTGGAGATATTGAAGATGTTTGGGAGTTTTGTGATGAAAAGAAGGGTTTAAAGATGAACATGGACAGAGGCCTTAGGAATACCTTCTGATGCTAATATTTGGTGGAGACATGGCATTCTGAGTTAGCTTTCCAATGGAAGTGGTTTCAAGACATTTGGAGCCATATTGAAGGAGTTATGATCAGTTGAGTGGAAGCATGTCAAGCAACCCGGGTGAGCACACCCGAGTCCAACCATCAAACCTCGCCTGGACAAGCTCAGGGCGGCCAGGGACGACCGGGGACAAGCACCCGCACGTCCTGATTGTGCTGAACGCCTGAACGGACGCGTCCATACCACCGAGCACAAAGACCCGCACGGACGGACGGACTGGGCGCGAGCCAGGGCCGACCACCTTGCCTCACCCGCACCAGCAGACACCCGACTAGGCACCACCCGCCGCACACCCGCGTCCTGCTAGCTAGACGAGCTCCGGGCGTCCAGCACCACCCGACCAGGACACTCGGACGTCCCACAATTCCTCCTACCCGCGTACTCAGCCTGCACACCCGACTAGCACCACCCGCCACGCACACCCGCACGCCCCGGCTGCTGGACACCCACCACGCTGACAACACACCCGCCTGAGAGGCCGCACGGCCTGGACGCCGGACGAGCAAGCCATACCCAACCTGGGCATACCCGGCCTGGACAGGCACTAGCTGACCCGGTGGCTGAGTTTCTTCCTTTCTCCTTGTTTCTCATTGGTCGAAAATCACTTGGCCAAGGGCTTTTAGACTTTCTCCTTTATGTGTTTGGGCTTTTAAGCCTACTATAAATACTCATTAACCCAAGTTTGGGACTTATGTTATTTTAGGATCTAAGAACAAAACCTTTGAGTAAAAACTTCATCTTTGAATTATTAATCTCATCTCATCTTGTGTTCTTGATTGTTTATCTCATCTCCTTTCTTTCTATATGTTTATGCTTGAATCTCTCATGGTTTAAGAATAAGCATGTGGATTAGTGAGTGATTCTTCTAAGATCCATGGGTTAGGGTGATAGAGTGATTAAGTTAGATCCAAGGTGTCTAGAATTAGATCTATCATTTCCTTGCATAGATTTGGTGTTTTTAAAGCTATATTTGAGTTGGCCTCTCAAACATAGAGCTATAGGCATTTCATGCCCGGAAGGTGTTCTATGAAATGCCTGAACCAACTCATCTATGCTTTTAGCTTGCTTTGCCTATGGGATTAGTTGTCTTAGAGGCTAGGATTGCTATTAGACTCATTCTCATTGTTTGCTTTGATCATTACAGCCAAAGGGATTTGGTGTACTTGGGTGATCATAGCAAAGAGCATTCATCTAGGGATAGAGCTTGCTTAGTTTAGTTGTCTGTGCATAAGGATTAGATTGATTGAAAAGTTAGCATCTTGGATTGAAGCTTAATCATTTGATATCAAGTCCCTACACCCATGGGTTTTGCTCTCCTCATAAGAAAGAAAGTGTGCTTTTTGTTGTGTTTTACTCATTGTTCTAGTTTAATCATCATTCTCTAAATGGTTGCATTTAGATTGAGCATAGGCTTGCATTCCCTCTGTTTCATTGTCACTTAGGACTGGTTCGACAATCTTTTATACTACATCATTTGATTAGAATCTGAAAAGTTCTATCATCACCCGACCTTGCACACCCGTCCGTTCCCACCCGCACAGCCTGCACACCCGACATGGAGGACGCGGCCTGAAGGACCCGCGGCTGTAGCTGCTGGACCACGGACCCGCGCGGCCGAACACCCCGCCTAGAGAGACCGCACGGCCTGGACGATGGACGAGCAGCATGATACGGCGGCCTGGACATACCCGCCTGGACAGCACAGCCTGACCCGGTGGCTAGCTTCTTCCTTTCTCCTTGCTTCTCATTGGTCAAAATCACTGGCAAGGACATTTTAGTAATTTTCTTTTATGTGTTCAAGGGCTTTCAAGCCACCTATAAATACTCTTGTAATCTCATTAAGAGATCTAACTTCTTTTCTCTCAAAACATAATAAGATCTTGAAGAAAGTTTGGATCTTTGATCATTTTCATCTCATTTCTTTTGTGTTTAATAGATTATCTTCTTCTCTAATCATGTTTAGCCTTGAATCATCATTGATTTTGAGGTTTTCCATGGCTATTAGTGAGTAGATCTATCTAGGGTTCATGGGCTTGGGAGACTAAGGGTGATTAAGTGTTGATCCAAGGTGCTTAGTGTTAGATCTATCCTTTCCTTGCATTGATTTGGTGTTCTTCAAGCTATATTTGAGTTGGCTCTCAAACATAGAGCTATAGGCATTTCATGCCCGAAGGTGTTCTATGAAATGCATGAACCAACTCATCTATGCTTTTAGCTTGCTTTGCCTAAGGGATTAGTTGTCAAAGAAGCTAGGATTGCTATTAGACTCATTCTCCATGTTTGCTTTGATCATTACAGCCAAAGGGATTTGGTGTACTTGGGTGATCATTGCAAAAGAGCATTCATCTAGGGATAGAGCTTGCTTAGTTTTGTTGTCTAGGCATAAGGAATTAGATTGATTGAAAAGTTGGCATCTTGGATTGAACCTTGATCACCCAAAGTCAATTCCCTTGTCCCAAGAACCCCCTTGCCTCATTGAGAAAGAAAGTTCAATCTTTTATTGCATTTTTAATATTGTCTTAGTTTCATAATCATCCTCCCATCTTGATTGCACTTAGATTAAGCATGACCTTGAATTCCCTTTGCATTAGAATCTCTTAGAATTGGATTGACATCTTGTATTCTACAACATTTGATTAGGACCCTAGAAAAGTCCTATCATCAAATTGGCGCCGTTGCCAAGTTCTAAGTTGATTTTGACATTGGGATTTAGTCATTTGCTTGAGACTAAGTCATTTTTATTTTTATTTTATTATTATCTTGTGATATTGGTTCTCTTGCTTCTTCTATCTTTGAATTTCAGGTGTATGATCACAAGAAGCAGAGGGGCATCTAACTTGGTTCCTACTGTTGAAGAGATTGCTGCACTTGAGAGGGAGATAGCAAGACAAAGAAGAGAAGTAGAGCAACAGGCTCATCTTCAAAGGTTGGGGTTTGAGATGGAGAATCTGCCTCAAGATGGTGATGTCCTAGGGGGCAATGGTCCAAGAGCTGACAATCCTAGACCACCACGCCAGCCACATCACCAACCACGCCAAGCAAGAGCCATTGGAGCCTATGACCAACCTCACATTCATGGTCATAGGTTGGGAATCAGAGCACCAGCTGTGGAGAACAACAACTTTGAGATCAAATCAGGGCTGCTCAATGTGATAGAGAACACAACAAGTTTCATGGCTTGGCTGTAGGATCCACTAGATCACTTGGATCAATTTGACAAGTATTGTGGTTTGTCCAAGACCAATGGAGTCTCTGAAGATGCTTTTAAACTCAGGCTGTTTCTCTCTCTAGGAGACAAAGCTCATCAGTGGGAGAAGGCTCTTCCAAGTGACTCTATCATCACTTGGAATGATTGCAAGAGGGTATTCCTAGAGAAGTTCTTCTCTTCCTCAAGGACAGCTAAGATCAGAAATAAAATCTCTGGTTTTCAACAAAAGAATCTTGAGAGCTTCAGTGAAGCATGGGAGAGGTTCAAGGGCTATTGGTCTCAGTGTCCACATCATGGCTTCACCAAAGAGAGCTTGCTTAGCACCTTCTATAGAGGAGCTCTTCCACAATGCAGAAATAGGCTTGATACTGCTAGCAATGGTTTCTTCTTGGGAAGAACTGAAGAGGATGCTGAAGAACTAGTAGAGAACATGGCCAAGAGTGACTCAGTTTATAGTGAGGAGCATGATAGAGCCAATAGAAGTGATGACCAGCACACAAGGAAGGACATCAAGACCTTGCAAGACAAGCTAGATTTGCTTCTCTCCACCCAAGCTAAACAAGAACAGATGAATTTTGTGGGTGCTCCTAGTCAAGAGGTTCCTCCTACAATCAATGAGGTTGATGGTTTAGAGGCCAGGAGGAGTTGTGCTTCATCAATGCTAATGGCACATGGTATAGGAAGGAGCCAAACTTCCAATACCAAAACAACTATCAGCCAAGACCTCACTACAACAATCAACAAGGAGGCTACCAAACAAATCAGTCATCTCAGCCTCAAGGAAGTTCTTCCCAAGCTCCAAGCTCAAAATGGAGTCCATGTTCAAGCAACTCTTAGAAGCTCAAAAAGAAATGCTAAGAACATTTGTGATGAGTTCAAGAACATCCATGCCAAGATTGATGGAACTTATTCTGATCTCAACAACAAGTACATGCAACTTGCCTCCCACCTCAAAGCTTTGGAGAGCCAAGTTGCCTCAATGTCTTCATCCTCCAAGAATCCAATGGGATCTCTACCAGGAAAACCAGAGAAGAACCCTAAGGAGACTTGCAATGTTATCCTCTCCACTTCTTCAAGGATTGCGTTGAGTGATCATAAGAATGATGTTGATGAGATTGAGAGGCTAGTGCTTGGAAATCAGATTGAAAATGATAAGAGACTGGTTGTGGCCACAGCTGAAGCTAGATTTGTGAAGAGAGCTGATAAGAAGGTTCAAGGAAAGATTCTGAAGATTGATGAGCCTACGGTTGAAACACTAGTTGAGAAGAGTGCTACCTCAAGCTGAAAGAAGTGAAGGAAGAGGACAATGAGATTGAGCTATCACCCTATGATCAGCTCCCTTTCTCTCAAGGGTTCCTCACCAAAGCTCAGAAAAAGTGGTCTCCAAATTCAGAAAAGACCTCAGTAATATTGGAGTCAAGCTTCCAGAGATCACCAATATGCAGGATGCTCATGTCCAAATGATGCTCATAAAGGACATTCTCACCCACCAAGCTGAAGTGGCTGAACTTTTGGACATCTCACTTCTGAAGATTGATCCACCAATCCCTCCAAAGTCCCTCCCTAAGCTTGAGTCTCAAGGGAAGTTCAACTTGTCCTGCTCTCTTGGTAAACTAACTATGGATGATGCTCTTGTTGATAGTGGAGCTAATGTGAATGTCATCTCCTTGGATATGGTGCAGAGTATTTGGATTGAAAGCATGGAAACAAATACTCCTCCTCTCACCTTTGGGGATTCCTCTTCTACAACCCCACTTAGCATAATCAAGGAATTTTCCTTGAAGATTGGATCTTGCACCATACCTATTGACCTCACTGTTTTGAAGATGGCATCTGCAGAAAGAGTCCCTTTGATCCTTGCACTCCTTTCCTCACAACAGTTGGCGCTTGCATTGACTTTCCCAACAAGAGGGTCACTCTCATGCATGTCAACAAAGCTGTCTCCTATCCTCTCCAGCCTCCAATGGAATCAGACTATTGTGGGACAATAACTCGTGATGCACAAGTTGTTGAGAAGCCCCAAGATGAAGAGGTTGTTGGTAAGAAAGAAGGTCTTGATGGAGAGTCCTTTAAAGAGAAGTGTAGTGAGCACTTGGAAAGTGCTAAAAAGGAGGGGATGAGTGGAGTCTCAAAGGCCACTCATGGCAAGAAGAAGATGGTGAAAGAGCCTCATCCTCCACCTCTTGATTTGCTCCCACACACTCTCACTCTCCATCCAAAGAATCTCAAGGATGGAGTCATTGAGTACAAGATCAAGCACAAGGGCAGATCCACACCATTCTCAAGTGCTAGAGCCATCATCACTCCTCAGCTCCAAGATGACCCAATCAAGCTTCAAGAACTTCTCTCTCAAGTCCTCACCATCAAACTTGAAGGTGGGAAGGATCCTCCTTCTCACTAGTTCAACAGAAAAGGTAGTCAAGCTAAGTGACTCAAAACAAGCTCACTTGGGAGGAAGTCCCATGGTTATCCTTGTACATAGCTTTGAAATTTCAATTTTCCTTTAAGTTTTAATAACAGTGGTTAAGATTTTCAGGTTGAGCCAAGCACTAGAGGAGAGAAGAATGGTGGTGAACCACTTGAGCCCCATGATCCATGTAGCAGCCTCCTCTAGTTGCTATGAACCAAGGCATCTTCTAGTCATGACACAAGCACCATGCCCAAATCTCCTTGTGTGGTATCACTCCAACCCTTCTTGTACATACACATTTGCTTTTGCCTTGTTGAGGTATCTCTTACCCTCTTACTCACACATGAGACTGTGTGATTTAAGTGTGGGGGAGGTACCGGATATTTGATCATGTTTGCTTTGTGATTTTGAGTCTCATGCATTGCATTGTACATTCATAAGTGCATAGAAAATTCAAAAAAATTTAAATTTTTGAATCATGTAGATTGCATCACTTGCATCCTTAGGATTGAGTCTAGAGCATATAGGTTGCATTCATTTGCATTTGGAGTATTGCCTTGTAAAGAACACTCGTTTGCATTGAATTTGGCACCCTAGTTAAGCATATCAGGTAGCTTGAGCACCTTTTGAAGAAAAAGCTTGCATGCTTTGAGCCTTGAAAGCTCTTCTTGAAACTTGCTTGCTTGCTTGATATTGGCATTGTTCTTAAGACCAGCTCCATCCTGAACTTAGACTTGAATGAACTTAATCTCTCTTGCATATGGGCATTTGCATACTTGATCATGGATCTAATACACATTTGGGTTATCTTTTTCCATTGTACCACCCTTTGTTAACCCAAGTGGCAATCCCTTACCCTTGAACCCTATCCATTCTTTGAAGCCTACATTGATTTGCTTGAGTGAGGCCTCTTTTGATAGCTTGTCATGTGCAAAATCTTGAGAGTATTGGGAGCGACATGGATTTATTCTCATCTCTTGCTAGCATAGGGTCATCATTTGAGCTAGCTTCTAGGATGGTGAGTGAAGTGTTTGTTACCTAATGGTTTACATTTTGGGTTTGGGGATATGACAATGTTGAGATTGATGAACAAAGAAAGTTCTGAGAAAGAAAACCCTAGGGACCTAGAAATGAAAATTGAAAAGCTCTTGATTGAAGTTTTGACCTTCCCCTCATGTATATATAAAAAAAAAAAAAAAAAGAAAAAAGAAAAGAAAGAAAAGAAAAAGAAAAAAAAATGAAAGATTCAATAAGATAGTGGGAGGAAAAACTTAAGAGTTAGAGCTTAGAATGTGAATAGAGGTCTTTAGAGGTTGAATCATGAGAAAGAAAATGTTCATTGGCTGAGTGATGTGAGTATGTCTTCATTTTGGGTTATGGGATGAATAAAAGGGTGTAGATCTTGTAATCATTTAGGAATTGGGTAGAATGATGAGGATGGATCCATGTATGCATGAATTGCTCCTAGTCTTAGATAAATTTTGCATAATGATCCAGCTCCTTGATTTTTGAGTGATTGCCACCTTGAAATGATGCATTGAACCCTCCTTTTCATCCTTATTAGACCATTTGATCACCTGGCCAAATGATTGAGATCATGTGCCCATTTGTGAGACTTCACCTTGTGTGTGTGTGTGTGAATCAATGTGAGGGCTGGTTAAGAGAACATGTTGGTTGATAGGCATTGCATCTTGTGTAGAGACATAAGAGTAATTGATAGGCCTTGTGAAGCTAGAGCATAATAAGAGAGTTTGCTCATGCTATTTGCTATGTTTCTTTAGGATGTCAGGTTGAGTGCTATGAGTGTTTCCTTTGGCTTTGTTCCCATCCTTGCATCCATCCCCCTTGTGTTTGAAAAGTTTACTTGAGGACAAGCAAAGGTCTAGTGTGGGGGAGTTGGTGTCTTGCATATTTGCATGTTTTTAGCTATCATATCTTGTGCATTTTTGCTCATTTAGATTAGGCATTAGGCATCTTTAGGCTCATTTTGCATTCATATGTCTCTATCAGGTGTTGGAGTATACTTTTGGAGATATTGGAGATGTTTGGAAGTTTTGTGATGAAAAATAGGGGTTTAAAGATGAACATGGACAGAGGCCTTAGAAGTCTCTTCTGATGCTAAGATTTGGTGGAGACATGGCATTCGGAGTTAGCTTTCTAATGGAAGTGGTTTCAAGACATTTGGAGCCATATTGGAGGAGTTATGATCAATTGAGTGGAAGCATGTCAAGCCACCCGGGTGACAATACCCGAGGTCAACCACCGCGCATGCTATACACCTAGAACGCACGCGGCCTGGACGTGCTCGGGCGAGGGAACGCGCAGGACAGCATCTGGGAAGGACGAGACACGCGGGCTGGAGTGCTCGGGGTTTTACCCGCACGGGTTAGTCCTTGCTGATGGAGATCACGCGGGTGCACACACCCGGGGAGACTTACCCGCACGGGACGGAGCACGGACGCATTGGATGCGCGGTCTTGGATGCTCGGAAGATACTGCCCGCACGGGATGGACACGGGACGAACGGACGGGACGCGACCAAGGACGCACCCGACCTTGCCTCACCCGCATACGAACTGATGGACGAGCTGATCAGGACACCCGACCTTGCACACCCGTCCGTTCCCACCCGCACAGCCTGCACACCCGACCTGGAGGACGCGGCCTGAAGGACCCGCACGGCCTGCTAGCTGCTGGTCACGGACCACGCGGCCGAACACACCCGGCCTAGAGAGACCGCACGGCCTGGACGATGGACTAGCAGCATGATACGTGGCCTGGACACACCCGGCCTGGACAGCACAGCCTGACCCGGGTGGCCTAGCTTCTTCCTTTCTTCTTGCTTCTCATTGGTCGAAAATCACTTGGCCAAGGACATTTTAGTAATTTTCTTTTATGTTTTCAAGGGCTTTCAAGCCACCTATAAATACTCTTGTAATCTCATTAAGAGATCTAACTTCTTTTCTCTCAAAAACATAATAAGATCTTGAAGAAAGTTTGGACCTTTGATCCTTTTCATCTCACTTTTGTGTTTAATAGATTATCTTCTTCTCTAATTATGTTTAGCCTTGAATCATCATTGATTTTGAGGTTTTCCATGGCTATTAGTGAGTAGATTTATCTTGTGGAAACTTGACATTTATCACTTATGTGAGGATAAGGATAAACCGTCATAGTTATCCTTCATTTTCGGAAAATCGTAAGTCCGCC
Organism: Brassica nigra; assembly: GCA_016432835.1. Classification (NCBI taxonomy): domain Eukaryota; kingdom Viridiplantae; phylum Streptophyta; class Magnoliopsida; order Brassicales; family Brassicaceae; genus Brassica; species Brassica nigra. The sequence continues at coordinate 30,603,340 of CM028242.1, forward strand.
GTTTTGGTCATGTCGGGCTTTTTAGGCGTTTTTACGGTTTTTCGAGAAAATAGTCTTCGAAGGTTTTGGCATTTCCGAAAGAATCCCAATTCCTCGTATAGTCGAGATGATTGGTGTTTAGGATAACCGTAATCGTTTTATACGATGAATCGAAATCCATTCATCATTCGAACCTTTTATGGTCTTCTGAGATTTCTCGAGTATCGGGATCTAGATGGAATTGGATTCGTAAACTTCCCATCTTCGAGGGTTTGAGTAATGAGGCTTCGAACTTAGATTTTAAAATATGAACTTTGTTAAACAATCGAGAAGGCTTTGCGGAAGAATAGTCATGTTTCTCAAACAATCCGAACATGGGTTTAAGGGACCAAGATGTTGCCGTTGCCCGAGATCACGAGACGACTGCACGGATGGGCACCAGGACCCTTGCCGCTGGCGCCAGACGGGAGACGACGGGCCTGCCGCCGAACCAGACGGGAGAGGACGAGCCTGCCGCCGGCGCCAGGCGCGGCGTGGTCGGTCTGCCGCCGGCGCCAGGCACCCTACCGCCCGTTCTGTGTCCCGCGTCCGCTGATGCCGCTATTGCTTGCCTTCGTCGATCCCCGGGGCTCACGGTCCGTTCGTGCCTTTCCGTAAGTTCGTCGGGTGATGATCCATTTCTCGGTTTCGATTGTTACTTAGTTTTTCCGAGTGACGAACCGTTTCTCGGTTTCGATCGTCACTTAGTTTTCTTCCGAGGACTTTCGGGTGACGATTTCGTTGTTGACCGATTTTGACCCCAACATAAACTTAGGATCAGAAAAATATATATCCAACAATGGTAATATATATGATGAAAGTTCAAAGGATAAACCTCGTTGATTCGTTGAGTACCCTCGGCAAAAGCTCTCTTCTTCACGTCATCCTCGAGCGAGTCATCAGTAGTAAACGCTGGAGGGAGACCATCGAAAAAATTGCTAGGCAGGGGAAACTCGCTGGTTCCACCCCCTTCTCCCGGAACAAAGCCAGAGTCTCCTCCTAATGGCAAACGATCTTCTGAGGCCGTCTCGCATTCGACCTCTTTGCCCTTCCTAGACCTATGTCTCCGCCTCCGAACAGGCAAGACAGCAGTCGGCTCGACGTCGCATTGAACATCGGAAGGCTGAGAGGTGACTCGGGATCGATGGAGCTCCACCGCACTTCGAATTCGCTCAACGGAAAAGGTACTCCAGAAGAATGGCCTTTCCCGAAGCAAGTCTCGTTTGACGAAAAGATCGGCATGAGTGTGCGCAACAATCTTGTTCACTACACGATAAACAAAAGTATTATCTTCATGCACGTTCAAAGTACGAAAACGAAAAACCGAATTAGTCGTGTTACCGCGATCGAAGTTCCACTCCTAAGGGAACAAGTGAAGGCAGCTTTCCTCAACGGACTCCCCATCTATTTGTACAAAGAAGAAGCGATCAAACCATGACTTGGAGTAAGGTCCATACCTAACTCGTAACTCGAGACTAGCACGCCGAGCCAACTCTGGATTGGTCTGGATCTGGTCCATACCTAACTCGAGACTAGCACGCCGAGGTTTCTACGAAAAACGTTTCTTTCTTTCGAGAACGATCTGGTCTGGATTGGCTTCAATGCCCCGGTGGGTCACGATGTAACAGAGGAACTTGCCGGAGCTGATGCCAAATGAGCATTTGGCAGGATTGAGATTCATATGATACTTCTGGAGGGTTGAGAAGGCCTGCTGTAGGTGCGAGATGTGGTCCTCGGCCTCTAGGGATTTAACCAGCATGTAATCAATGTATACTTCTATTGTCTGTCCGATCTGGTCTGCGAACATCGTATTCACTAGTCTTTGGTAGGTTGACCCAGCGTTCTTCAAGCCAAAGGGCATGACCTTGTAGCAATAGATCCCCCTCGACCTCATGAACAAAGTTTTTTCTTGATCCTCGGGGTGCATGAAAATTTGGTATAGCCGGAGAATGCGTCCATAATGTTCATGAGCTGATGTCCTGACGTGGCGTCGACGAGTTTGTCGATGTGAGGCAGGGGGAAGGGGTCCATGGGACAGGACTTATTCAGATCCGTGAGGTCTATACAGACTCGCCACTTTCCATTTCTTTTCCTTACTACTACCACGTTAGCCAGCAATTCGGGATACTGTACCTCCCGAATGAACCCCGCGTCGAGTAAGTTCTTGATCTCCTTTTTTATTATCGCATCCCTTTTGGGGGCGAACTTCCTACTATTCTGTCTGACTGGCTGGTAAAGGGGATCCACCTGCAGCTTGTGCACAATGACTTCTGGATCGATCCCTGGCATGTCGGTATGGAACCAAGCGAAGCAGTCGGAGTTAGATCTGAGGAGGTCTATCAATCTCCTTCTTAGCCCCTCTTCCAGCTTAGAACCGATCCTGAGGTATTTAGTGTGCCCTCCTTCGATCAAGGGTACGTCATCTACATCTTCATCCTCCGGCTCTTCAGAATGCTGAGTTGGAGGTTCCTATGTTCGGCTGGGATGGGCCTTTAGTCTTCAGGGTGACCTCGTAGGATGAGCGGGAGTTCGCCTGGTCTCCTTTGATTGTCTTTATGCCCCAGGGTGTGGGGAACTTGATTGACTGGTGAAGCGTCGAGGGGACGGCCCCCATGTCGTGAATCCAAGGTCATCCTAGGATCATGTTGTATGAGGAAGGACAATTGAGGACTAGGAACTTGTTCGGCATAATGATTCCTTCCGCGTAGACAGACAAGGTCACCTCTCCTGAGGTCTGTTTGACCTCTCCGCGGAATCCGATGAGGGGGATCACTCTCCGTGTGAGGACGTGTTCGTCCAGTCCTAACTCTTCAAAGGCGGCTTGGAAGACGATATTGCCGGAACTCCCATTATCCACTAGGATCCTTCTCACTAGGCAATTTGCCACAGTGAGCGCCACGACCAAGGTGTCATGATGGAGAGCAAGTACTTGCTCTTGCTCTTTAGTTGTGAAGGTTATCTCATCCGCACTTGCGGATTCATGTTCCAACCGAACCGCCCTCGGACCTCTAAGATTATCATGGAAGCCTCCTTGCGTGGCTGCCGAGTACATGTCGTATGCCTCTAAACCGCCGGATATGACATCGATTGTCTGACTCTGCCCTGAGCAGATAGCGGAGGGTTTTGCTGCTGCCTCTATATCGGATGTGTTCAGGTTAGCTCCAGGGCCGGAGTCAATATCTTCTGTGTCACGAGCCTGAGTGACTCCGGCTCTCTCGCGATGCCCCTCTCCCGCCGGGGGCTGACGAAGGACGTGCGATTGTAGCCTTGGGGCTCGGTATTTTTAGATCTGAAGTGGGTTGAGTCTTGAAACTTTGTTTTTCGTGGCTCGTTGTGTAGGGAGCTAGGTCCTGTGAGCCGTCAGATCGCCTTGGAGACTGGACCCCTCTTTGAGTAGCTTTGGATAGTTCGTCGTACTCGTCGCCGCCACCATCACGTAGTTTGGATTACCCCCCTCCTTCTAGCGTCAAACTGTTAGAGGATTGATATACCATGGTTTTTACCTGTTTTTACCAATGGTATATGAGTGTTTTTACTTCTATTATCTATGTTTTGGAGTCTATTAGGTATGTTTTCAGGTTTAGAAGCATTTTGGAGAAAAGTGATGTTTTAGGTGCCTTTTTTGAGCTTAAAGAAGAGTTCACCCGTGATCAAGAGCAGAGGTCGACACCAAGAGTTACACATCGATCGATGCACACTCTGTGCTATCGATCGACACACATTAGCCGAAGGATGATACATCGAGACCATAATCGATCGATGTACACCCTGTACTATCGATCGATACTGAGGCGGCATAAAGACAAGTTGGACCTGGCTGAACTTATAGCCCAAGACATCACATTTTACAAGAATGCCCCTGACGAGTTTTTTAACCTAATGAACTCATATTTATATGTGCCTAAGTGTTTTGGCAGAGATATAAGTTTATAGTTTTTTACAAGTTTTACAAGCTTTTACCACCACCTTTTCACCTCATTCTTCTTCTACTCATACCTTTTACTGTTTTCATTACTTTGCAAGTTCTCAATAAAGTTCTATTCAGTTCTTTATTTGTTCTTCTTAACAAAGGTTATAGGAATCTAGATCTAGAGGAGAGATCCAAAGATATTTGTGATTGTGACCTAAGTGTTCACCCTCTAATAGATCTATGAATTCCTATTATTACCTTGTTGCTGTGAACTACTTAGCCATGTCTGAGTAGATTCATTTGTTAGATTTAGGGTTTAAATAGGATATGAAGGATTAGCCCCAGCCTATAATTGCTATAGTTGTGATATTTATTGTTAGGATTGTTCACTAAAGCTTTTCTAGCTTAGCTACCTAGAACATGAACTTGGATTGCATTGTTTATTACATTCAACTCCTGATAACATCCTAAACATGCTATGACCCTCTTGAGATATGCGAAAGCTGATCCAAGATCATGGTGAGCATTGTATCAACTCGCGCATAAAGCTTGCTTAGAGCCGTATCGATCGATACTCCTATAGAGTAATCGATCAACGTAGCTAGAGGTGTATCGGTCGATATTCCTATCGAACCATCGATCGATACTGTCAGCAAGATAGCTGACCGCAAACACCATTTAGCATCTAAGTAATAGATGGTCTAAATAATGCGAGAGCTGATGGATTCATTTAATAAGTGTTGAGCTCTGACATATCATGCAAGCAACTTGTTAGCCTTTATAGTATTTATAATCCTGAATTCCTGAATACCTACCCTGAATCTAACTACTTTTCTTTATTGCTTTATGATGATAAAACTTTTCAGCTTCTAATCAAATGATGTAGTATATAAGATTGTCGAACCAGTCCTAAGTGACAATGAAACAGAGGGAATGCAAGCCTATGCTCAATCTAAATGCAACCATTAGGAGGATGATGATTAAACTAGAACAATAAGCAAAATGCAACAAAAAGCAAAACTTTCCTTCTTATGAGGAGAGTGAGACCCATGGGTATAGGGACTTGATATCAAATGATTAAGCTTCAATCCAAGATGCTAACTTTTCAATCAATCTAATCCTTATGCCTAGACAACAAAACTAAGCAAGCTCTATCCCTAGATGAATGCTCTTTTGCAATGATCACCCAAGTACACCAAATCCCTTTGGCTGTAATGATCAAAGCAAACAATGAGAATGAGTCTAATAGCAATCCTAGCCTCTATGACAACTAATCCCTTAGGCAAAGCAAGCTAAAAGCATAGATGAGTTGGTTCGGGCATTTCATAGAACACCTTCCGGCATGAAATGCCTATAGCTCTATGTTTTAGAGGCCAACTCAAATATAGCTTTAAAAACACCAAATCTATGCAAGGAAATGATAGATCTAACAATAGACACCTTGAATCTAACTTAATCACTCTCTATCACCCTAACCCATGGATCTTAGAAGGATCTACTCACTAATCCACATGCTTAATCTTAAACCCATTAGAGATTCAAGCTTAAACATATAGAGAAAGAAAGGATATGAAATCAAACAATCCAGAGCACAAAGACAAGATGAGATTATGAATCAAGATGAAACTTTACTCAAGAGGTTTATGTGTTCTTAGATAGAAAATGAGATAAGTCCCACATTAGGGATTACAATGGTACTTATAGTTAGGCTTAAAAGCCCTAGAAACATAGATTAAGATAACTAAAAAGTCCTTAAGCCAAATAGGTCTGACCAATAGGAATGAGGTAGAAAACTCGGTCAGGGTAGCATCAAAACCATTCAACCAGGTCAGGGTTACCCGCCGCCCAGCAGGCTGTGTTCTTTGCTCCGTCCGGCTCCAGGCCGTCCGTCTCACCCCGCCGTCTCACCCCGGTCTTCAGCGCTTCTTCACGACCGGTACTCCTAGCCGGACAGGCCACCCCGTCGCCCTCGGTCTGACGCATCACGCTTCTCCTGTCCGGTGCTCGTCCGGACGCTCTCCCGTCCACCAGTCTTCATCGTCCGTGTGTGTAGCCGGACGTGCTTCCCGGACGTGCTTGGCTCGACGCTCCTTGTTCGTCCGTCCGGTGTGTGTAACGGACGTGCTTCCCGACGTGTTTGGCTCGGGCGCTTTGTTCATCCGTCCGTGTGTGTACCCGACATGTCTCCCCGCCATCCAGCAGTCTTCATTGTCCGGTATGTGTAGCCGGTCAAGGCTACCCGGTCCGACCTCTTCTCTTAGTCTTACTTCTCTTCTTATAGCCATTCTTGATTCTTCACTTCTTTTGGGTCACAAAGTCTCCAAACACCACAAATCTCACCAAAACATGCTCCAACACCTGATAGGGACAAATGAATGCAAAATGATCCTAGACAAGCCTAAACTTAAGCCTACAACTAAGGGAATGCAATAAAAAGATGGCTAAATACATGAAAATATGCAAGACATCAACTCCCCACACTAGTCCTTTACTTGTCCACAAGTGAACTAGTAAGGACTAAGGAGGAGAGGTTTGAAGGAGGGACTCATAGCCAAAAGAATGCTCTTCTTAGTTCTCAACTTGATAACCTTATATAAACATACCAAGTAGCAGGAGCAAAACTCAATCCAACTCTAACTTAACAAGGCCAATCTTAACTCCTTTGATCCCTACACTTACTCATCATGAATCCACAACCCACAATTTCATTTGCCCTCTAACAATCATTAAGCAAACTCAAAAGACTTCTTGCAAATGGTCAAATGGTCCAAGTCATTTGGTTTGGTGGTAGAAGGTTTTATTCAAGTGAAACAAGGGGTTCAAAGGATCTTTCAATGGGTGGTTCACTCTCAAAACAAGTAGCTTTGACATTGCACATAATATATCTAAGAAAGGGATCAACTCATGCATACAATGCTCAATCTCCATTGTTCTACCCTTTCCCAAATACATAAATTACATCCTTATTCCCAATGCCAAAATACCACTCACATCTCTCACCCAAGGATTTCCCCCAAATATTCAAGATATTTTCTCATTTGAAACTCTTTCTTAATGAAGTCTACAAGGAATTTTCACATTTTAAACTCTTTTCAGCTCTTTCTAGATATTGCTAGCCCTTTTCATCATTATTTTTTTTTTTTTTTTTTCTTCTTTTCTTTTTTTTTATGGGGCCAAGACTTTTAACAACTTGAGCTTATAATCTTTCATTCCTCTTATCCCTTCTAGACTTAATCACTTATAACAATAGAGTCTCATGAGTCAACCTTTTCTTTCATAAACCTTTCAATTTCCCAAGATCATACCATACAACACTCACCCCCATCCTAGAAGCTAGACATTATGAGTGTCTAATCTAGCTAAAATGGAGACCAAGCATTGTCGCTCCCAATACTCTCAACATTATGCACATGTAAAGCTTTCCAAAGAAGGCCTCACTCAACAAATAATGAAAGCTTGAAAGGAGGTAAGGGTTTTAGGGTGTGGAGTGCCACTTGAGCTTGTCCAAAAAGATAGGCAAAGAATGGGAGGGACAACTCAAGTGTTCTATCCATGGCTTAGTACACAAGGGACCATGAGCAAGAGACTAGAGTCTAAATATGACAGGAGCAAACTTCAAAGAGATAGCATCAATCAATCAAATAAGCTTTAGGAAGAGATTTCAAGGCAAAAGTTTACAAGCTATCCTAAGATTGCTCAAGCTACTTACTATGCTTATAAAGGGTATCACTTTAAGAACTTAGCATGAGCATCTTTTCAAGGCAACTATCATCCTTGTCCCCTTATGCATGATGCAACCTATATGATGATTTTTTCTTTCTTTTTTTTATGCAAGTGAATGATCTAGACTCAATCCTAATGCAACTACATGATTCTTTTTGTGCTTTTCAAATTTTTCAAATTTTTATGGCTTTTCTATGCAATAACTATCTACAAATGCATGCTTATGACATAAAACACAAGATGATCAGCAACTTGGCACCTCCCCCACACTTAATTCACACAGTCTCTGTGTTTGTTAAATGTTGAGAAGGGCCCAAAGAAAGAAAAATAAAACTAAATGAAATGATGAATGGTATATACAATGATAGGGTGTTGGAGTACCTCTATGGAGCATGGGATGAGGCTGATGCCCCTCCCTCAGAGTCATCTTCATCAGCAGTGGTGCTAAGGGATGGTGACTTGTTTCCGGACTCGGATGGGGCGATGTAAGGGTTCCTCAAACGGCGGAGAGCTTGCTTGCTGGATTGTTGTTCAGAGGTGTAAATAAGTGGCTGAGGAGGGGGTGCATTGAGAGCATCAAGATCAAAGTCCTCAGCCTTGCAGCCAGCTACAGCCCCTAGCTAGAACATCAACCACTTTCTTCAATAACCGGGCTGAAACTTCAGCTTTCCTCTTCACCCTTTTCAGCTCTTTGCACTTGTTGGTGAGCTTGAAAATGGTCCTATCTTGAGCCTTGTTCCACCTCTGGAGGATTCTAATGTGGTCATGAGCCTGGCGTAGGGGTCCAAGGGGCAGGACACTTGTGCAATGCTCAAGCTTGTAACGAGGAGGGCCAAAGATATGAGCAGTGGTGCTTCCGTGTACTCCTCGCATAAGCATGGTGCTTTCTTCGCTTTATCACCCTTAGGGGTAATTGGGCAAAGAGGTCCATGACTCCTAAGGAGGTGTTCCTCACTGATGTCAAAACTGATATCTCCTGAAGTGCTCAAGGAAGTGAGGTGTGGGCTAGGAAGCAGTAGCTCAGCCTTCTTGCCACCCCTTGAGTAAGAGTAGACATTTCCATTAAACCGCCCACTTAGAAATTGAGCCTTCCTCAGGTAAGCTCCATCCAAGAAAGTAGGACTTACTCCATCTTCACCCAAATCAATCCCTTGGTAAGCTATTAATGGTGTTATCCAGCCACCAATACCAATCTGAGGCTCGGAGTCACGGTTTGTCCAAGCCCAGCTCTTGTAGTGCATGAGGCGCTGTACAAGGAAACCAACCATACCAAACTCTGAGTAGAAATCATCCGGGACACTAGGGAGCTGAGGAGAGGAAACAAAGTGGCGGGCGGTTTGGTGAAGGAATCTCAACTCGCCTCCAAACATTCCCTACTTCCTTCTTCGGAAGGGTGTGGTTAAGCAACCTGTGGAGGTAGCGATAGTGGGATGCCTAATAGCTCCATTCTTCTCCTTCTTGGCCCCTTTTCCTTGTCCTGTCAATAAGGTCCACATTGATTCAGCAATGGTCTTCTCCTTAGGGGCTGTCTTGAGTGTTGGAAGTGAAGGGTTTTTCTGATCCTCAAGGTCAAGAACTTCACTAATCTCTTTGAAAGACATGGAGTACACCTCACCCTCAATCTTGAATTTGATTTCTCCCCATCCTTGTTGTGCATGCTTGGAAGTGTGAAAAGTTGCTTCTAGTGTAGCCAAGAATTGGCAAGAGACTTCTTTGTGAGTGGGTAAACTGCTGAGTAGAGGCTGCCCACCTTCATGTGCTGAAGCATTTCTTCAACATCATCATCAAGGTACAGCTCTTGCAAAATCATCTTATGAACAAATCTTGTGGGAACCCAAGCAATACCATTCCTCAAAAGTCTAGCAGCTCATCTTCAGTAGGTGTCTTGGACCTATCCCTCTTGTCATACTTTGATTTAGGATCAGCAAGCTCATCACTAGAAGATATCTCATCCTCTTCACCTTCATTTTCTGCAATCATTGGTTTCTTGCCTTGCTTCTTTGCTCTAGCCCTTGCCAACTTCTCCTCCTTGTTGTGCTGGTTAAGGCTCTCTACAACTTCTTGCACAGGGTCTGGTGTTCTCCTAGGTGGAGTCATAACCCTCATAGTGTGAGCAAGGGTATGATCACCCTTGTTGCTTGTCTTTCAATCACAAGAGCTCCATACCAGAATTTCTTGGTGCCTTAGCTCTTTGGAGGAGCCTGCATGTGAGTACCATCAGCCTCAATGTCTCCAACAGCTAATCTCTTTCCATCCCTGTTTGCTTGCTTGTGAGCACCATCAGCCACACCCTTATCAGCAACAACTTTCGTCCCATCTTTCTTGGCTTGCTGAGCACTTTCAGCCACACTTTATCAACCACAACTTTCTTCCCATCTTTCTTGGATTGTGCCTTCTTCCTTAGCAGAGCCAAGGCTTGCTGGCGCTTCTTCCTCTGAACCAGGCTGTGAACCCAAGGATTTCCCAAACTGAGCAGTGTGTCTTGCTGCACGCTCTTTCTTCTCAACTTCAAGATCAGCTTCATTCTTTCGCCCCATTGGTACCTGAAACTTTAGACCTTGAAAAGAGTAAGCTTGAGAAGGAAAAAGCTTTCAATATGAGGAAAATGATCAAAAGCATATGAATTACAACTCCAATGATCAAATGCTCACAAGAAATGACTTTTTAAGCAAAAGGCTTTAGAACAACTTAGAGGATTCTCATGCTCAAAATTTTTTTTTTTTTTTATGAGCAAAAAGAATCTCTAAGAATCAAAACCACTCAATTTAGCACAATCAAGCTTAAAATGGCCTAAATTGAAGTTCTCCATCAACCTAGCATCCAATCTAACCCAAGAACAACCCTAAACAAGCACTTTATGAAAAACCCCCAAATCTCATGAACCCTAATTTTTCAAAGTTCAAATTAATCTCAATTCCACCATGAAATCAACTACCCAGCATGATATATGAGCATTCCCTAGTCTAATTTACAAGAATCTAGCAAGAAAAGGCTCAAATTTCAAGTTCAAAATTTTAGGGTTCATGAGAGTTACGAATTTGAACTTAGAGATACCATACCTTGCTTTGGATGAAGGATAAAGATGAAAAGATTCAAGGAATTAGAGCTAGGGAAGGAAGGAGGGATGTGGGAAAAGAAATTTGTGATTTGGTTGAGATTTGGCAAAGTTAAGGGATTTGTGTTCTTGGAGGCTGAGAGGATTATGATGTGAGGAAGAAGATGAAATGAGGAGAGAGAGGGTGGCTTAGGGTTTTAAGAGGTTTCTGGGTCGGGTTAATGGGTGTTCGGTCAGGGTAGGTCGGGTTTGGGCTTGAAAAGGAAGAGAAACCTTACCTGGGTCGTTGGGTCGGCACGGGCGGGGCTCCATCGGGTCAGTGCGCTGGATCCTGGAGAACGACCGGTAGCTCACCCCGGACGGTCGCCCCCGTCCGCTTTGCTTTCACGCCCGGTTCCGCATTCGGACAGGACGTCCCTGACCATCCGCCCATCTTGTCATGCCTTCTTCACGCCGGGTTCTGTTACCCGACAGGACGCCCCGACCATCCGTCCGCCTGCCATGCCTTCTTCACGCCCGGTTCTGTTACCCGACAGGACGCCCCCGACCATCCGTCCGCTGCTCCACGCATCGCTCGTCCTGTTGCTTCACGACCGGTGCTCTACCCGACAGGCCACCCCGTCCTGCTCCACCTTTTTTTTTTTTTTTATGCATGCTTCCTCCATCTCAAAACTTTATCCAACCCATTCCCAAGCTCTTACCATCCTCCAAATGATTTATTGTTGAAAAAGAACAAATCCTAATGCAATATTTACAAGGATAACCATGGGACTTCCTCCCAAGTGAGCTTGTTTAAAGTCACTAGCTTGACTTTGCCTCCTTTGAGGTTAGGCAAGGGAGCATCAGAGAGTGGGGTTGATGTCCCATCCTCCTTTGGTACTGTGGCCATGTATTCCTTGAGTCTTTGGCCATTCACTGTGAAGTCTCCACCATCCTTGTTCCAAAGCACAATGGCTCCATAGGTCTCACTTCTTTGATCACAAATGGACCAGACCACCTTGACTTCAGCTTTCCTGGAAATAACTTCAGTCTAGAATTGTAAAGAAGCACTTGATCTCCTGCCTTGAACTCTCTCTTGAGGATGTGCCTGTCATGGAAGGCCTTTGTCTTTTCCTTGTAGATCCTTGAGTTCTCAAAGGCATCCATCCTTATCTCATCCAGCTCATTGAGTTGAAGAAGTCTCTTCTCCTTTGCACACTTGATGTCAAAGTTTAGAAGCTTCACAGCCCACAATGCCTTGTATTCAAGCTCAACTGGCAGGTGGCAAGACTTTCCATAGACAATGTTGAAGGGAGTGGTGCCTAGAGGAGTCTTGAATGCTGTTCTATATGTCCAAAGAGCATCATCAAGCTTGGCTGACCAATCCTTCCTCTTGGTTCCTACAACCTTTCCAAGATCCCCTTGATTTGCTTGTTGGAGACTTCCACTTGGCCACTAGTTTGAGGGTGATAGGTGTTGCAACCTTGTGCTTTACTCCATTCCTCTTGAGAAGACTCTCAAATACCTTGTTGATGAAGTGTGAACCTCCATCACTTATGACCACTCTTGAACTCCAAATCTTGGGAAAATAGTGCTCTTGAACATTTTGACCACTACTCTTGAATCATTTGTAGGACTTGCTATTGCTTCCACCCACTTTGATACATAGTCCACAGCCACCAAGATGTATTTGTTGCCATAGGAAGAGGGAAGGGTCCCATGAAATCAATCCCCAAACATCAAACACTTCCACTTCAAGGATTGGGTTTTGAGGCATCTCATTCCTTTTAGTAATGTTCCCACTCCTTTGGCAAGAGTCACATCTTGAAATGAAGTCTTGTGAGTCCCTGAACATGTGTGGCCACCAAAATCCAGCTTGTAACACCTTTGAGACAGTCTTGAATGGAGCAAAATGGCCTCCATAGGAAGATCCATGGCAATGTGAGAGGATTCCTTCAACTTCTTCTTCAGCCACCACTCTTCTATAAATCTGATCCTTGCATAGGTGTAGAGGTATGGTTCATCCCAATAGTATCTCTTCAAATCTTTGTAGAACTTCTTCTTCTCATACCCTGCAAGCCCCAATGGTTCTTTCCAGTGGCTAAGTAGTTAACCAAATCAGCATACCAAGGTCCGTTCTCTTCAGCTGCCTTAACCTCTTCAATCTTTTTCCAGTCTCAATGACTGCTACCACTGACATGATGGCTAAGACATGCTCTTCTCTGAGGCTCTCATCAATAGGGATTCCACCTTCAATTCTCAACCTGGACAAGTGATCAGCAACTCCATTCTCAATCCCTGGCTTGTCTCTAATCTCCAAGTCAAATTCTTGAAGCAAAAGGATCCACCTTAGTAGTCTTGGCTTGGCATCCTTCTTTGCTAGGAGGTGTCTCAAAGCTGCATGATCAGTATACACAATGACCTTAGAACCCACCAGGTAGCTTCTGAATTTTTCAAAGGCTAAGACAATGGCCAGCATCTCTTTCTCTGTTGTGGCATACTTCATCTGTGCATCATTCAAGGTTTGGCTAGCATAATAAATCACATGAGTTTTGCCATCCTTCTTCTGCCCCAGGACAGCCCCAACAGCAAAATCACTAGCATCACACATTATCTCAAAGGGAGATCCCAATCAGGTGGCTGAACAATGGGAGCACTAACAAGGTCACCCTTTATCTTCTTGAAAGCCTCAAGACAATCTTCATCAAAGCTGAAAGCAGCCTCCTTGCACAGCAACTTGGTCATTGGTCTAGCAATCTTTGAGAAGTCCTTGATGAATCTTCTATAGAACCCAGCATGGCCAAGGAAGCTCCTGATGTCTTTCACTGTCTTTGGTGGTGGCAAGCTGACCATCACCTCAATCTTAGCCTTGTCCACTTCAATGCCCTTTTCTGAAATCTTGTGTCCAAGCACAATCCCTCTTTGACCATGAAATGACACTTCTCCCAATTCAGCACTAGGTTGGTGTCTTCACATCTCTGTAGGACCCTGCACAAGTTGGACAAACAAGCAGAAAACGAAGATCCGTAGACAGAGAAATCATCCATGAATACCTCCACTATATCCTCAATGAGATCCGAGAAGATAGACATCATGCACCTTTGAAAGGTTGCTGGAGCATTACATAACCCAAATGGCATCCTTCGATAAGCAAAGGTGCCATAGGGCATGTGAATGTTGTCTCTCTTGATCATTGGGATGTATGGGGATTTGGAAGAACCCTGAATACCCATCAAGAAAACAATAGAAAGGATGGTTTGCAAGTCTCTCAAGCATTTGATCAATGAATGGCAATGGAAAGTGATCCTTTCTAGATGCTGAGTTGAGCTTTCTATAATCAATACACATCCTATGGCCAGTTATGGTTCTAGTTGGTATCAATTCATCCTTGTCATTTTAACCACAGTGATACCACCCTTCTTTGGAACTACATGCACAGGAGATACCCATTTAGAATCTGAAATAGGTAGATAACACCAGCATCTAAGAGCTTAAGAATCTCCTTCTTTACAACATCTTTAAGGTTAGGATTCAACCTCCTTTGATGTTCTATAGAAGTCATTGATTCATCCTCTAGATGTATCCTATGCATGCACAAAGAAGGTGATATCCCCTTAATATCATCTAGTGAGTATCCAATTGCTTTTCTAAACCTTTTAAGTGCATTTAAAAGTTGAGAAAGCTCAAGTTCAGTAAGTTCACTACTCACAATGACAGGATATGACTCATTAGGGCCTAGAAATGCGTACCTTACACCATGGGGAAGAGGTTTTAGCTCCACTTTGGTGCCTTGAGCTCACTCCAATCATCTTGTTGGGTGTTCTCTTCATGAGTGGCTGGCATAGCTTGGTGCACCTCTTGTTTGAGCTCCTCATACTGGCCTCTATCAACAATCTTCTTTCGAGAATCCAGCATGGCTGCAATAGCCTCACTCTCTTTGTTCTCAACCACTTGGACCTCTTTATCCACTGTCAAAGCATGCTGCAAAGGGTCCTCTATTGTCAACTCTCCAAGTGCCAATTCCTCAAGGAGCTCATCAGCAAGAGCTTCCATCTCCTCTATGTAAAATACTTGCCCTTGCACAGTTGACCTCTTCATTACCTCATTGACATCAAAATGGAGAGTGTGCTCTTTCCCCAAATGAAGATCAATCTTGCCTTCCTTCACATTGATAAGGGCTCCTGCTGTGGCTAAGAATGGTCTTCCAAGGATCAAGGGGTCTCTAGCCTCTTCATCCATCTCAAGAACAACAAAATCAGTGGGAATTTCACAATTTCCAACCATCACAGGAGGTCTTCAAGGATACCAATGGGGAATTTGACTGAGCGGTCAGCAAGCACCAAAGAGAGTTTGCACTTCTTGTACTGGCTGAAACCAAGCTTCTTGGCAACAGATAGAGGCATGAGACTGACACTAGCTCCCAAATCACATAGACATCTCTCAAACATCAAAGGACCAATGGCACAAGGTAGGTAAAACAGCCTGGATCCTCTAGCTTCTTAGGGATTGTCAATCTCTGGATGATGGCACTGCACTCATGAGTAAGAACCATCATGCCTTCCATTTCCTTCTTCTTGGCAGCCACAGCATCCTTCAAGAACTTGCTGTATTGAGGGACAAGCATGAAGGCATCAATGATTGGCATTGTAACTTGAACTTCACTCAATTGCTTCTCAAAGAGTGCTTTGTACTTCTCAAAAGTTGCCTCTTGAATCTTCCAGGAAATGGCAGCTTAGGTTCATAGGAGGAGGAACAAAGAAGACTCTTTTGTTGGAGTGGCAACTTCACCATGTTTTGGTGTTTTCTTCTCTCTCCAACCTTTCCTTTACCCTTAGCTTCAACAATCTTTTCTAGAATCTCCTCATCAACTTTCTCATCCACAATCACAACATCATCATCAATGTTGATAGCCACCCCCCCACTTAGTTTCTCACCATCCTTGGGGAGAGTTCTTGGAGGTAGCTCTCTACCACTTCTCAAAGTGATTGCCTTCATTGGTTCTTTGGGGTTTTGCTCTGGCTTTCCTGGTAATGTTCCTTGTTGGCGACTTGGCTGAGAGTTCATTGAAGCAAACTGATTCTCCAAAGCTCTAATCTTGTTGTTTAGCTCAGTGTAGCTGCTGTCAATCTTGGAGTGAACAGTCTTGAACTCATGGCCAATGTCTTTGGCTGCTCTAGCTTGACCTTCCAATAGTTGTTTGAACATAGCTTCCATAGATGAATCTGGAGCTTTAGCTTGGGAGGAGCTACCTTGAGCTTGAGTAGATTGATTGCCATGGTTTGCAAAACCAGGAGGAGGATTCTGCCTAGGCTGGTAGTTCCCTTGCTGAGTGTTTTGCTTTGGTTGATAGCCTCCTTGCTGGTTGTTGGGGTAAGACCTTTGCTGGTAATTGTTGTACTGAAAGTTAGGCTCCTTCCTGTACCAAGAACCATTGTTGTTGATGAAGCAAAGCTCTTCTTGCCCTTCTAACCCTTCAACTTCATTAACCTTAGGAGGAGTTTCTTGATTTGGACCACCCACAAAGTGAATCTGCTCCTGCTTGGCTTGGTTAGCAATCAGCAAGTCTATCTTCTCTTGCAAGGATTTTATTTCCTTCTTGGTCTGGTTGTCATCAGCTCTGGTTGTTCTATCAGCCCTGTCATGTTCTCCACTGTAAACTGAATCACTCTTGACCATGTTGTCCACCAGCTCCTCAGCATCTTCTTCAGACCTGCCCAGGAAGAAACCATTGCTTGCTGTATCCAATCTTGCTCTAAACTCAGGAGGGCACCTCTATAGAATGTGCTCAGCAAACTCTCCTTTGAGAAGCCATGGTGTGGGCACTTAGCTTGATATCCCTTGAACCTTTCCCATGCTTCACTAAAGCTTTCCAAGTTCTTCTGCTGGAAACTAGAGATCTCATTCCTCAGCTTGGCTGTCCTTGATGTGGAGAAGAATTTCTCCAAGAAGGCCTTCTTACAATCATCCCAAGTAGTGATGGAGTCACTAGGTAGAGATTTCTCCCATTGGCGTGCCTTGTCTCCTAGAGAGAATGGAAACAACTTGAGCTTGAAGGCATCTTCTGACACACCATTGGTCTTGGACAAGCCACAATAGCTATCAAACTTGTCCAAGTGATCAAATGGGTCTTCTACAGCCAAGCCATGGTACTTGTTGTTCTCAATCACACTCAACAAGCCTGACTTGATCTCAAAGTTGTTAGCTTCCACAGCTGGTGCACGGATGCCCGTCCTGTTGCCATGAATGTGAGGACGGTCATATGTGCCAATGGCTCTAGCTGGCCGCTGTGGGTGTTGTTGTTGCTGGCGCTGTGGTCTAAGGTTGTCAGCTCCTTGACCATTGCCATCTTGGGGTTGATGATCATCCATCTCAAACCCCAATCTCTGAATATGAGCCTGTTGCTCTCTTCTCTTCTCCTTCTTGCTATTTCTCTCAAGTGTAGCTATCTCTTCAACAGTGGGAACCAGGTTAGTTGCACCCTGCTTCTTGTGTTCATACACCTGAAAATCAAAGGAAGATGCAAAAGGAGAATCAATATCACAAGAAAAGAAAATGATTTAGTCTCAAGCAAGTGACTAAATCCCAATGTCACAATCAACTTAGAATTTGGCGCCAATTTGATGATAGAACTTTTCAGGTTCTAATCAAATGATGTAGTATATAAGATTGTCGAACCAGTCCTAAGTGACAATGAAACAGAGGGAATGCAAGCCTATGCTCAATCTAAATGCAACCATTAGAGAGGATGATGATTAAACTAGAACAATAAGCAAAATGCAACAAAAGCAAAACTTTCTTTCTTATGAGGAGAGTGAGACCCATGGGTATAGGGACTTGATATCAAATGATTAAGCTTCAATCCAAGATGCTAACTTTTCAATCAATCTAATCCTTATGCCTAGACAACAAAACTAAGCAAGCTCTATCCCTAGATGAATGCTCTTTGCAATGATCACCCAAGTACACCAAATCCCTTTGGCTGTAATGATCAAAGCAAACAATGAGAATGAGTCTAATAGCAATCCTAGCCTCTATGACAACTAATCCCTTAGGCAAAGCAAGCTAAAAGCATAGATGAGTTGGTTCAGGCATTTCATAGAACACCTTCCGGCATGAAATGCCTATAGCTCTATGTTTGAGAGGCCAACTCAAATATAGCTTTAAAACACCAAATCTATGCAAGGAAATGATAGATCTAACAATAGACACCTTGGATCTAACTTAATCACTCTCTATCACCCTAACCCATGGATCTTAGAAGGATCTACTCACTAATCCACATGCTTACTCTTAAACCCATTAGAGATTCAAGCTTAAACATATAGAGAAAGAAAGGATATGAAATCAAACAATCCAGAGCACAAAGACAAGATGAGATTATGAATCAAGATGAAACTTTACTCAAGAGGTTTATGTGTTCTTAGATAGAAAATGAGATAAGTCCCACATTAGGGATTACAATGGTACTTATAGTTAGGCTTAAAAGCCCTAGAAACATAGATTAAGATTACTAAAAAGTCCTTAAGCCAAATAGGTCTAGACCAATAGGAATGAGGTAGAAAACTCGGTCAGGGTAGCATCAAAACCATTCAACCCGGTCAGGGTTACCCGGCCGTCCAGCAGGCTGTGTTCTTTGCTCCGTCCGCTCCAGGCCGTCCGTCTCACCACGCCGCCTCACCCCGGTTCAGCTTCTTCACGACCGGTACTCCTAGCCGACAGGCCACCCCGTCGTCCTCGGTCTGGACGCATCACGCTCTCCCATCCGGTGCTGCATTCGACGCTGCCTCCCGGCGCCCACCAGTCTTCATCGTCCGGGTGTGTGTAGCCGGACGTGCTTCCCCGGACGTGCTTGGCTCGGACGCTCCTTGTTCGTCCGTCCGGGTGTGTGTAACCGGACGTGCTTCCACGGACGTGTTTGGCTCGGATGCGCCTTGTTCATCCGTCCAGGTGTGTGTACCCGGACATGTCTCCCCGGCCATCCAGCAGTCCTCATTGTCCGGGTATGTGTAGCCGGTCAAGGCTACCCGGTCCAACCCTCTTCTCTTAGTCTTACTTCTCTTCTTATAGCCATTCTTGATTCTTCACTTCTTTTTGGGTCACAAAGTCTCCAAACTCCAAAAATCTCACCAAAACATGCTCCAACACCTGATAGGGACAAATGAATGCAAAATGATCCTAGACAAGCCTAAACTTAAGCCTACAACTAAGGGAATGCAATAAAAAGATGGATAAATACATGAAAATATGCAAGACATCACTTTAAAACCAAATCCTTTCAACTGAGTAATCTTACCATTACTCAACAAACCTGCAATTTACTTTTAAACCATTTTCAACCTAGCATAGTCATTAAGATTGCATCTTATTTGTACACTAGCTCTCTGTGGATTCGATCCCTAAGTACTACAACTGAACCTCTTATTTGAGAGAGTAAAGTCACTCCTTAGGGTAATTTGAGTGATATCAAATTTGGCGCCGTTGCCGGGGAGCTTTGATATAATAGCATTTAATCTGATTAGGTCTAGGTTATTTTTATTTTTATTTTAATTTGTTTTCTAACACAAAATTTTTTCTTGTCTTTTCAGGTACATGCCCAGCAGTACCGTAGCAACAAGGAATCTCAACTTTGTTCTCAGAAGACTGACGCACCCCAGCCGACCAAGACACCGCTTCGCCGAATCGATTCTCGCATCTTCCTATCGACGACACTACTTCACCGTCGACCGACACATTTCATCCGACATCGATCGATACACCTAACTGTATATCGATCGATACTGTTCCGCGAGTCATGGTTGCGCCTATTATTCTCATACGACATAAAAATGGAGACTTGCGTGACCAAGAAGGTCACCTTCGAATGAAGCAGGTCAGAAACTCAATGCTCAGAATGAAGTAATCCATGAGCCAGAAACCGCACCTACAGGAGCTGTTCAACCTGTAGAAGAGGCTGCTCGAACACTAGCTGACTACAATCGTCCAGATCAGTTCTACACCAACAGATCAGCCATTCGTCCCCCTGCTATTCAGAGAGGCGATTTCGAGCTCAAGCCGCAGTACTACACCCTTGTGTGACAGACACCCTACTGTGGGCTGTCCAATGAGCATCCCATGGACCATCTGGAGAGTTTCGAAACAATGGAGTCCCTGTGGACTACTTTCTCTGTAAGCTCTTCAAACACTCTTTATCTGGAGAAGCTTTACAGTGGCTTAAGCAGCTACCACCAGGATCTCTTACATCCTGGAGCGACACCAAAAATGCATTTTTGCGTAACTTCTTTGATGATGCGCGCGATGAAGACTTAAGGAGGAAAATTGCCACATTCAATCAGGAGCCTGGAGAGTCATTCAAGGATACCTGGATCAGATTCAAATCTTACCAGCGAGACTGCCCACACCATGGATTCAACAAAGTGCAGCTGCTCTGCACTTTCGTCAGAGGCATCGCACTGAAATATCAGATGGCTCTAGACGCTGCGAGTGAAGGCAACTTCACCACAAGGACTCCTGAAGATGCTGTGAAGCTAATAGACAACCTAGCATCCAGCAATAGCACGAAGAACATTGTAAGAGCAAGATCTGCAGCGTTCCTTGGAAAGGAACAAATAAATGAGGTACAAGCTACACTTGACAATGTTCAGAAACTGCTAAACAAGCAAATCTGCTCAGTGGAGGATGCAGAAGCTGATGAAGAAGATGACTACATAGAAGCAGAAGTCAACTGGATCAGTGGAACCGGTTTTCAGAGATCTGGTAACCAAGGAAACATAGACTTCTCAGGACAGAGAGGCAACTTCAACAGCAGCAACCCCAACAACAACAGGAGTTATGGAAACTCATCTTACATGAAGCCACCCACACCAACCCCAGAAGGAAAGATAGAAGACATGCTCAGCAAAGTTCTTGAAAGCCAGCCGCAGTTAGAGGTGAACTTCAATGGAAAGATCGACGCTGTCTACACCACTTTGAACTTAAAGCTTGATGCTTTGAGTACTCATGTGAAGAAACTAGAGACTCAAGTAATTCAGACAGGATAAGCTGTTAAGAAGCAGGAAGCTTTAGGAAAAGGGACTGGAGAAGAAACAACAGGCCACAACATTAGTGCTATCATAGAAGATGATTTTTGGAGAGTGGTCAAGCAAGAGAAGCTGCCAGAGGGAGACTTCCAAATCGAAAGTTCCATGAGTATTGGCGGCAACCACTGGAATCGACCGATGTCAGGACATCCACATCGATCGATGTACGTCAACACCAATCGATCGATGGACCTAGACGAGCATCGACCGATTGATCTTGAAGAATCCACTCACGAGTTCAACGCCGTGAAGATACTTACTCACGAGGAGTTCGCAGCAAAGCACCCACATCCGTCCAGCCCTTATAACATCAACCGACAGGACAGACGTCCCATCGATTGACCGAAGAATAATGAAATCGATCGACACTCTCCAGAACCTGTCGATCAATACTCAGTTATCACACGCCGAGTGCAACTTCCCAAGATAGATGTTGCACGACTTATGCACTCAGGGAGCAATCTAAGCCTTCCAGAAACCCACCAACCGCCATAATCAAGAAGTGTGGGAACCAAAATTCACACCGTCAATTTAAATGAATAAGATTGCGGAGAAAAGCCAAGTTAACCCGACTTTCCTTGAAGGTCCGGATTCTCTGCGACAGCCAACGACACGTGACCGAATGAATGCGGAAAAAGTTTTGTTAAGATTTGAGACTGGACCTTAAGAAAGGCTGCCTACGTACCCCTTTCGAGGATCAAGTCGGACGTAGTTCAGTTTAGAAAGAATTGAACAAGAGATCGAACAGTCTGGGCGGGTTCGATCTAGTATGAGCGTTTGTCATAGAAACAGGCATGTCAAAGATAATGCCTAGGGTTTCTATGTGCAGAGCTTTGAAGTAAAAGAATTGTCCGATCCCTCCGAGAGGAGGGAGATTTCAGCAGGAGGCGCCAGACGCTCTAGGGCCTGGTTCGCCTAGTATGAGCGCTGGTCATGAAGCGGCATGTCAAGATAATGCCTAGGGTTTCTATGTGTGGAGCTCGAGTAAAAGGATAGTTAGATCCTTCCGAGAGGAACAAGGGTCTGCGGAGAAGATAAAACTAGAACAAGAGGCGGCCAGACGTTCTAAGTCCTGCCTCGCTGGCCTAACCGCCTAAGTTCTAAGTTCTCTAAGCTAGCAGGAGTTCTCTAAGTCTAGATTCTAGGATTTTCGGATCTTCCTCTCCTCTCGCTCTTGCTCTCCTTATATACTCACTCCTAGGTCGGTTTGCCTTAAGATGATGGATCTCGCCTTTGGGCCCAAGCTTATCTCTACAGGAAGTATTCCATTTTCACGATCTTCGTAATTATCCTCGAAGTTTTCGGTGACTTGATGTTTATCCGATGTTCGAAAACGGATAAACCGTCATAGCCTGATTGGGCCTGAATTCTTAAAATCGTAAGTAAGTCCATGGACTTGTCTTCGCCGCTGAACGCTTTTATATGATTTCTGAAAGACTATTTTCTCGTAAAATAAACCGATAGCCTAAAGGATCGATGTTCAAGTTAATCGACCTTGTTTTATACGATATCTTCTACGAGAAATCCAATCCTTCTAGTTTTGTCGTAAACATCGAGGACGATTCCAATCGAAGTCGGCGATGTTTATTCCGTAGCCGGATCGTCCCAAGCTCACGATGATTGATCCAAACAAGCCAAGATGGGATCAGACCGAACACGATGGGACCGAGACCAGGACGAGGGCCATCGACCGGCGCCAGGCTGGGGTGCCGCCGGTGCCAGGACGCCCGCTGGACGCTGCCGCCGCCAGGCCGCTCGCGCGGACGATGCCGCCGGTGCCAGGCCGCCTTGCCGTCCGTGGTTTTTCCGTTGTTCGATCTTTCCCTCGTTAGTCGCTCGTAAGGGAAATCTTTGAGTTTGGGAGGATCTTTAGCCGCAGATTTCGAGATAATCGCTTTAATCCAACGAGACTCCTCGAGTATCGGATTGAGATGGACTTGGACTCATAGACTTTCCGCCTTCAAGGGTTTGAGCAATGAGGCTTCGATTTTAGACGCTTAAAAGATGAACCTTTAAACAATCTTGAAGGCTTTGCGGAAGAATCGTCATGTTTCTCGAAAAATCCAACATGGGTTTAAGGGACCAAGATATTGCCGCTGCCGAGATCACTAAACGACTCGCACGGATGGGCCAGGACCCTTGCCGCCGATGCTGCTGTTGCTCGCCGCGATCCCCGGGCTCACGGACTCAAAGATCGAAGTTACGAAACTCAGGCACAGATGTATGGTACTGAGACAGGACCGGTCTCATCCTATGACGGGACAGACAGATCCTTCTCATGGGCGAGGTGGTCGAGACAGCGACATTGTTTTTTCAGAAAATCTCAACGGAAGTCCGATTGAGACGAAACGAAAACCATCTTGACCTAGACTCAAAGGAGAGCAAAGTGAGGTTTCCACAGGCGAGGTGGCCATGGGCGAGGTGACCTTGGTGATGGTTGTTCTCGTCCACGGGCGAGGTGGCCGGAGAGTGATTTTGTTCCCTTCGTAAAATCTCAACAGAAACTCCGATTGAGACGAAACGAAAGCCACTTTGATCTAAACTCAAAGGATAACGAAGGTGAGTTCGCCCTGTGGCGAGGTAGCCATGTCGGAGGGTGAGGTGGCCTCGGTAATGTTTGTCCTGCCCACGGCGAGGTGGACGGACAGTGACTTTGTTCTCTTCGTAAAATCTCAACGGAAACTCCGATTTAGATGAAACGAAAGCCATTTTGACCTAGACACAAAGGAGAACAAAGTGGGATCCTACTAAGGCGGACTGGAAAGACTGATCTTACCCTATGGCAATTCGTCCTAGTAAGATTAAGCTCACCTCCTTTCGCTTTTCCGGTTATTCCTCGAGAGTTGTTTGTAAGAAGTATGGCGTGGGAATCGGTGAACCGATTTGCCGCCGCTCCGCAAGTAATATAGGGTTTCTCCAAGGTTTCGAGGAGAATAAGTTTTATTTTTCCGAGAGGTTTTCGAAAGAAACGTTTTTCTTAGAAACCTTGCTC
This sequence comes from Brassica nigra, assembly GCA_016432835.1. Classification (NCBI taxonomy): domain Eukaryota; kingdom Viridiplantae; phylum Streptophyta; class Magnoliopsida; order Brassicales; family Brassicaceae; genus Brassica; species Brassica nigra. The sequence continues at coordinate 30,627,093 of CM028242.1, forward strand.
GCTATGCATTTCTCTAACTTGGTAACAAGATGAATTTTGGGGTTTGATAGATTTTATCGCTGCCCTTCTGTTTAGATAGAGAAATTGCAACCTGCTGTTCTTCCTGTGGCGGAAAGCCGCCGAGGTTTTGATTTGCTCGAGCACCGCGGCTTTTGCGTAAGCGCTTGGCCGTAGGAACAGTCGCTGCTGGAGTTGTTTTACCATCGCTGACGAAACTGCAAATTTTTCTTTCATATTTCCTGACATCGGTTCGACTGCGCTTTGGCCGTGATGAGTATGAGTAATCCGTCCCCGCCCTTCTAGCCAAACTGTGGGAACCAAATTCACACCGCCAATTTAAATGAATAAGATTGCGGAGGAAAGCCAAGTTAACCCGACTTTCCTTGAAGGTCCGGATTCTCTGCAACAGCCAATGACAAGTGACCGAATAAATGCGAAAAAGTTTTGTTAAGATTTGAGACTGGACCTGAAGAAAGGCTGCCTACGCACTTTCGAGGATCAAGTCGGACGAAGTTCAGTTTAGAAAGAATTGAACAAGAGATCGAACAGTCTGGGCGGGTTCGATCTAGTATGAGCGCTTGTCATAGAAACAGGCATGTCAAGATAATGCCTAGGTTTCTGCGGAGCTTTGAAGTAAAAGAATTGTCCGATCCCTCCGAGAGCGGAGATTTGCGAGCAGGAGGCGCCAGACGCTCTAGGGCCTGGTTCGCCTAGTATGAGCGCTGGTCATAGAAGCGGCATGTCCAAGATAATGCCTAGGGTTTCTAGGTGCGAGCTCTGAGTAAAAGGATAGTTAGATCCTTCCGAGGAACAGGGTCTGCGGAGAAGATAAAACTAGAACGAGAGGCGCCAGACGCTCTAAGTCCTGCCTCGCTGGCCTAACCGCCTAAGTTCTAAGTTCTCTAAGCTAGCAGGAGTTCTCTAAGTCTAGATTCTAGGATTTTCGATCTTCCTCTCCTCTGCCTTTGCTCTCCTTATATACTCACTCCTAGGTCGGTTTGCCTTAAGATGATGGACCTCGCCTTTGGGCCCAAGCTTATCTCTTCAGGAAGTATTCCATTTTCGCCGATCTTCGTAATTATCCTCGAAGTTTTCGTGACTTGATGTTTATCCGATGTTCGAAATCGGATAAACCGCCATAGCCTGATTGGGCCTGAATTCTTAAAATCGTAAGTAAGTCCGTGGACTTGTCTTAAGTCGCTGAACGCTTTATACGATTTCTGAAAGACTATTTTTCTCGTAAATAAACCGTATAGCCTAAAGGATCGATGTTCAAGCTAATCGACCTTGTTTTATACGATATCTTCTACGAGAAATCCAATCCTTCTAGTTTTGTCGTAAAACATCGAGGACGCATTCCAATCGAAGTCGGGATGTTTATTCCAGAGCCGTATCGCCCCAAGCTCACGATGATTGATCCAAACAAGCCAAGATGGGATCAGACCGAACACGATGGGACCGAGACCAGGACGAGGGCCGCCGACCGGCGCCAGGTCGGGTGCCACCGGCGCCAGGCCGCCCACGGATTTGGTGCCGCCGGGGGCTGGCCCGGTGACCGGTGCCGGGCGCCAGGCCGCCCGGATGGTGCCGCCGGCGCCAGGCCGGCCCGCGTGATGGTGCCGCCGGCACCAGGCCGGCCCGCGTGGCGCGCCGGGCGCCAGGCTGAAGATCTCGGCAGGGCTTCGATTTGATATCTTGATCGTTTTCTGGTTCCTCACGGTTTGAGAGAACGACCTCTTCAAGTTTCGAGGCAGATTCTTTTGTGTTTAGGGTTTTGTGGTGATCGAATCTTGATGTCCTTGGGCGAAGCGGACCGATCTTTCCGGGACTCTCGTCCGCAAGACACCGTAGTCTTCCGATCTCACAGAGAGTGGATATTCTAATTTGAGAAAATCTCGTTTCTTTTCAAATTATCCGAGACTTTTGTTTCAAGAAATACTTTCTAGAGACTTTCAGTCATTGATTCCGCTGCGGACCGATTTTGACACCAACAGTTAGCCCCCAGCTCGTTAGAACCTTCGTGATGTTCTTGCGAGCGATAAGACATGTCAGGTAAGATAGGCGGAATTAATGGTTGAAAGGCCCTGAAAGTGGTAAGATTGGGGCTGCGCCAAGGCTGCCTACGCACTTTGTTGTAGGGATCAAGCCTTCCGTAGTTCGTTTTGGAGTTTAAGACCCTTGTGATCTGTTTTCCGAGACTTATATGGTCTGGTTATGTGTCATGAGAGACTTTCGAGCATGATGCTGTTGATGTATTTGTTTTTCGATTATTTATGAACTTCAGTTTTTCAAGTATGAGAAAGAGGGTGTGAGTTGTCGCCTCATTCCTAGTTCCCTGATGATCACCGCATCTATTGTTTGCATAAAGAGAGATTTTCCGCGGTTTACCGATTTACGCGAAAAGTTCGTGAAACGAATAGGCTTAAGTGAAGAGACAAATTTTGATCTCGTGATACCATACTATGTCTGTGAGATGTCAAGATCCAGCGTGGCTGGGTTTAGGGCAAGACCTAGGTTTACTCTCGACTGAGGCTTTATGATGACAAATCGGCTTTCGCTTTGCCTTTGCGATTTTAACCTGACTCGCACCGCTTAAAATCCGCTAATTGTTGTCGGCTTATATGATTTGTCCGGGCGGAGTCGAGCTACTTCCTTTACTAAGAGCTAAACCAAAATTTGATTTCTTGTATAGCGCTATGTTTATCCTTGTCGGATGCAAGAGAGCCTACCCTGAAGGGCTGCTATTTGTCTGTTTAGACGTAGAGTTCGCTTGTTGTGATCAGCAACAACGAAATGATGCCAGTTTAGAGGCATGTTACCGCTAGAGGTGTGTTTGTATGTTTTGAGTTCTAGAGACGAGGATTTCGCCTGGAACGTTTTGAGGAAAAGAATGTCCTTCGAAGCGCTAGCGACGCCTCGCAGTGCTGAAGGTCGAAGTTTCCTCAGCCGCATTTCGTGGTTGAAATGTTCGCTGGCTTGGAGATGTTTTGCTAATGTTCGCAGCCAGAAACTGTTGTTTCGGTTGGACGCAGGACCAAGGGGTCGCGTAAGTTTGACCCAGGAGAAGCGCCTACATTCACAGTGCTTCGTGAAGTGTTGGCCTTCCGGATTTGATTGTATATATTAAGGATGACTCATATAACTCTTGGAGCCTTGTCACGAGTGTTTCTTTTCATGCCGCGGTTTACGGGCGATAGAACTTAATCGATTGACGATAAGTTTAAATCTTCCGCTAACCATATGGTTGTTAGGACTGAGTTTTGGTATGAAGAGTTTATCGATGATTTCCGATTCTGGGTTATACGACAAATTGCTTATGTAATAGTCACTTGGCGCTCTATGAACAAATCGTGGATTGTTGTTTTAGTCATATGATTGAGCGGTGGTCGCCAGTAGCTTTGGATTGGCATGGAGGCTAGATTCAGCCGTCGCCAATGAAGTTGTTGGTAAACGATCAGACCATGACCCTTATTAAGGTCATGTTAGTTTACGATTGTCCTTAATGGGGATGCCAATTCAGGTCCGGCTTTACGGAATGCGAAGTTGGCCGAGGGCCAAATACGCTTGCCGAGATAGACATGCCAAGCATAGCGGAGTTTTCTGAATTATGCTGATGGCTTTTAGAAACGATCTTCCACTTTAGGTCTCAGTTATAATGATGAATGGTTCGTGATAAAATTTTTTGTTGCATGAAAATCGCTTCATTTTATCCGAGGGGACAAAGTTTAAAGGATCGACGCAGGACACGCGGCGGTTCGCTCGTGATTATTTCCTGCTCGGACGTAACCGCTGGGAGTGAAAGCAGGAGCCAGAAACCTTGTGGAGCAAAACTGTCTATGTCAGTTACCCGCTTGACCCATTATGTTTATTTTACGAAAGTTGCTTTGTATGAATTGACTCGACCATACAGAGGATTTTTCGTAAAAGTGATGTAAGGGGTTTTCGCAAAGGTAACCGGAGAGCGCTTTCACAAATTACTTGGCGATATTCGCGACCACGGATTATGTTTTCCTCATTCACTTTTGCGCATCTGCGAATCATTTTGCATGAGACCGATCATGTTTTTTCCATAGGCTGTTTTGTTTTAAAATGTTCTTGTTATACGAAAGTAATGGATGACCGGTTTCATGGAGATAGAAAATCGCAGATTGTTAAAGTAGCGATGTTTCCGCGGATTACACGGGAGATGTTTCCGCTATGATTTCGACCTTTGGACGAAAGCTGCTTCAACTACTCGTGGAGTTTTACCGGGTTATTTCGCTATTTTCGTAGTTCACCGTCGGCTATTAGTCTGACGCCGGTACACGCTTTAGTCGCGAAGTTTGCAATTTAGAGGTGACATAGAGTTTTCAGGACTATGTTTGTAACGGTTGGGCTATGCCGCTAGCGTTTTTAAGACGAATCTTATTGCTGCGAGAGTTTGCTTTGTCAAAAGCGTTGTCTTGATGCTGAAGCAAAAAGTTTTCGAAGATGGGATTATACGGATACAGTATACGCATCTACTTCCTTTTCTTTTACTTAAAGAAAACGGTTAGCCGCTCAAGGCTTGTGTACGTTTTTTCTTTCTTTTAGGAAGCGGGATGAGTATGCTTTAGAACGCGTATTATCGTTTCTCGGTTTTTCGAGAGACTAGATCGGTTTGCATGTTCTGCCTGGACAATCAAGGAACGATGGAACAAGACTGGAAATTTTGCCTAAGACTTAGCTTGCTAGACTATCCACCTAGGTCCTAAGTTCCCTAAATTCTACGGCAGTTTTTCAAGACGTTTTTGTTCCTGTCCTACAAAGAATTAAAACCTTTACAAAATTTTTCGAAAATAGTCTTTGAAGGTTTCGCATTCGGCGAATCCCATTTCCTCGTGATAGTCGAGACGATTGGTGTTTAGAATAACCGGATCGCACTCAAACTCACAAAGATTGATCCAAACAAGCCAAGATGGGATCGACCAAGCACGATGGGACCGAGACCAGGACGAGGGTCCGACCGGCGCCAGGTCGGGGCCACCAGCGCCATGCCGCCCGCTGGACGGCGCCGGCGCCAGGCCGGTGCCACCGGCGCCAGGCCGCCCGCTGACGGTGCCGCCGGCCAGGCCGGGTGCCGCGGCCAGGCCAGCCCGCGAAGGTGCCGCCAGCGACGGGCCCGGGCGCCGGCCTGCCCTGACGGTGCCGGGGCGCCAGGCCTGCCCGCTGCCGGTGCCGCGCCAGGCCGGTGCCGCCGCCGCCAGGACGCCCGCTGCGACGGTGCCGCCGGCGCCAGGTCGGTGCCGCTGGCGCCAGGCCGCTCGCGGACGCTGCGTCGCCGTGCCAGGCCTCTTGCCGTCCGAGGTTTTTCCGTTGTTTGATCTTTCTCGTTAGTCGCTCGTAGGGAAATCTTTGAGTTTGGGAGGATCTTTAGCCGCAGATTTCGAGATAATCGCTTTAATCCAACGACTCCTCGGTATCGGATTGAGATGGACTTGACTCATAGACTTTCCGCCTTCAAGGGTTTGAGCAATGAGGCTTCGACTTTAGACGCTTAAAAGATGAACCTTATAAACAATCTTGAAGGCTTTGCGGAAGAATCGTCATGTTTCTCGAAAAATCCGGACATGGGTTTAAGGGACCAAGATGTTGTTGTTGCCCGAGATCACTTAAACGACGCACGGATGGGCGGGACCCTTGCCGCCGATGCTGCTGTTGCTCGCCTTCGATCCCCGGGCTCACGGACTCAAAGATCGAAGTTACGAAAACTCAGGCACAGATGCATGGTACTGAGACAGGACCGGTCTCATCCTATGACGGGACAGACAGATCCTTCTCATGGGCGAGGTGGTCGAGACAGCGACATTGTTTTCTTCGTAAAATCTCAACGGAAGCTCCATGAAACGAAAACCATCTTGACCAAGACTCAAAGGAGAGCAAAGTGAGGTTTCCACAGGCGAGGTGGCCATGGGCGAGGTGACCTTGGTGATGGTTGTTCTCGTCCACGGGCGAGGTGGCCAGGAAAGTGATTTTGTTCCCTTCGTAAAATCTCAACGGAAACTCCGATTGAGACGAAACGAAAGCCACTTTGATCTAAACTCAAAGGATAACGAAGGTGAGTTCGCCCTGTGGCGAGGTAGCCATGTCGGAGGGTGAGGTGGCCTCGGTAATGTTTGTCCTTGCCCACGGCGAGGTGGACGGGACAGTGACTTTGTTCTCTTCGTAAAATCTCAACGGAAACTCCGATTTAGATGAAACGAAGCCATTTTGACCTAGACACAAAGGAGAACAAAGTGGGCTCTTACTAAGGCGGACTGGGAAGACTGATCTTACCCTATGGCAAGTCGTCCTAGTAAGATTAAGCTCCGACCTCCTTTCGCTTTCCCGTTTATTCCTCGAGAGTTGTTTGTAAGAAGTATGGCAGTGGGAATCGGTGAACCGATTTTCCGCGGCTTCTGTTCCACAAGTAATATAGGGTTTCTCCAAGGTTTCGAGGAGAATAAGTTTTATTTTTCCGAGAGGTTCTCGAAGAAACGCTTTCAGAGAAACCTTGCTCGCTATGCATTTCTCTAACTTGGTAACAAGATGAATTTTGGGGTTTGATAGATTTTATCGCTGCCCTTCTGCTTAGATAGAGAAATTGCTAGCTCGTTTTCGCTCTTCCTGTGGCGGAAAGCCGCGCTAGGTTTTTGATTTGCTCGAGCACCGTGGCGCTTTGCGTAAGCGCTATCGAGGAACAGTCGCTGCTGGAGTTGTTTTACCATCATTGACGAAACTGCAACTTTTTCTTTCATATTTCCGACATCGGTTCGACTGCGCTTTGCGTCGTGATGAGTAAGAGTAATCCGTCCCCCTCCTTCTAGCCAAACTGTGGGAACCGAAATTCACACCGCCAATTTTAATGAATAAGATTGCGGAGGAAAGCCAAGTTAACCCGACTTTCCTGAAGGTCCGGATTCTCGCGACAGCCAACGACAAGTGACCGAATAAATGCGGAAAAGTTTTGTTAAGATTTGAGACTGACCTTAAGAAAGGCTGCCTACGCACTCTTTCGAGGATCAAGTCGGACGTAGTTCAGTTTAGAAAGAATTGAACAAGAGATCGAACCGTCGGGCGGGTTCGATCTAGTATGAGCGCTTGTCATAGAAACAGGCATGTCAAGATAATGCCTAGGGTTTCTGCGCGGAGCTTTGAAGTAAAAGAATTGTCCGATCCTTCCGAGGAGCGGAGATTTGCGAGCAGGAGGCGCCAGACGCTCTAGGGCCTGGTTCGCCTAGTTGAGCGCTGGTCATAGAAGCGGCATGTCAAGATAATGCCTAGGGTTTCTATGTGCGGAGCTCTGAGTAAAAGTATAGTTAGATCCTTCCGAGAGAACAGGGTCTGGGAGAAGATAAAACTAGAACAAGAGGCGCCAGACGCTCTAAGTCCTGCCTCGCTGGCCTAACCGCCTAAGTTCTAAGTTCTCTAAGCTACAGGAGTTCTCTAAGTCTAGATTCTAGGATTTTCGGATCTTCCTCCTCCTCGCTCTTGCTCTCCTTATATACTCACTCCTAGGTCGGTTTGCCTTAAGATGATGGACCTCGCCTTTGGGCCCAAGCTTATCTCTTCAGGAAGTATTCCATTTTCGCCGATCTTCGTAATTATCCTCGAAGTTTTCGGTGACTTGATGTTTATCCGATGTTCGGAAATCGGATAAACCGCCATAGCCTGATTGGGCCTGAATTCTTAAAATCGTAAGTAAGTCCGTGGACTTGTCTTAAGTCGCTGAACGCTTTATACGATTTCTGAAAGACTATTTTTCTCGTAAAATAAACCGTGATAGCCTAAAGGATCGATGTTCGTTAATCGACCTTGTTTTATACGATATCTTCTACGAAATCCAATCCTTCTAGTTTTTGTCGTAAAACATCGAGGACGCATTCCAATCGAGTCGAAGGATGTTTATTCCAGAGCCGATCGCCCCAAGCTCACGATGATTGATCCAAACAAGCCAAGATGGGATCAGACCAACACGATGGGACCGAGACCAGGACGACGGCCGCCGATCGGGCGCCAGGTCGGTGCCGCCGGGCGCCAGGCCGCCCGCGGACGGGTGCCGCCGGCGCCAGGCCGCCCATGTGACCGTGCCGCCTGCGCCAGGGCCGGTGCCGCCGGCACCAGGCCGGGCCCGCTGCGGCGCCGCTGGCGGGTGGTGGCCGGGCGCCAGGCAGGCCCATGGACGGTGCCGTGCCAGTGGGCGCCGCCGCCAGGCCGGCCTGTAGCGTGCCGCCGGCGCCAGGCCGGGTGCCGCCGCGCTAGGCTGAAGATCTCGGCGAGGGCTTCGATTTGATATCTTGATCGTTTTCTGGTTCCTCACAGTTTGAGAGAACGACCTCTTCGAAGTTTCGAGGCAGCTTCTTTTATGTTTAGGGTTTTTGTGGTGATCGAATCTTGATGTCCTTGGGCGAAGGACCGATCTTTCCGGGACTCTCGTCCACAAGACCAGAGTCTTCCTCGATCTCACAGAGTGGATATTCTAATTTCAGAAAATCTCGTATAACTTCTTTTCAAATTATCCGAGACTTTTAGTTTCAAGAAGTACTTTCTAGAGGCTTTCAGTCATTGATTCCGTCGTGACCGATTTTGACACCAACAAGAAGCCCACGGATATTATTGATCCAATGGAGATAGAAAAGGAAAAAAATGGCAGAATTCTCAGAAAAAGGAAAGAGAGGGTTCCTAAACACCTTAAAAGAGGAGTTAATTAGAAAGAGTTGGCAAGTTTCAGAAAGAGAGTTCTAAGAATACCTACAGAGAAACCCTTTGAAGAAGCCTACTTTTCATACAGATTGTGGATGTTTTTCAGAGAAACTAAGGAGACAGAAGAAGACATAAGGAGAATGTTCAACCAAGTCAGAGAAAGTATGAAGAAGAGGATCAAACTTGAGAAGAAGGGTGATCCAGGGAAGTTCGTTGTTCCTTGCTCAGTCCATGGGATCAACTTCCCAAGTGCCCTATGTGACACAGGATCTGGAGTTAGCATCTTACCCAAGGTGATAGCAGACCATCTAGGTCTGAAGATTGAGCCTACTGAAGAATCATTCATCTTTGTGGATTGTTCTCAGCAGAACTCTGGAGGAATTGTAAGAAAACTTGAGGTTACCATAGGAGAAGCCCTAATTCCAGTAGACTTCCATGTCTTGGACGTCAAGGTAACCCTACCTACTTCTTTGCTACTTGGAAGAGCCTTCCTAGCCACAGTTGGAGCAGTCTGGACCCTTCAGACAAACAAACTATGCCTAACCATGATCAATCCTACGGCCTACTATGAGCCAGTACGAGTCATCAAGGTCCCTAAGAAGATCCAAGACGGCTCAGACCTTGTAGCTGTTTGCTATTGTGGTGATGAATATGATTCACAAGGCGCATACGAGACGGAGACCGCAGAATCGATCGATAGTAGCACTGTCTCATCGATCATCTCTGGTGAACTGACATCGATCGACAGTCCCACATGGTCATCGATCTATTCACAATTCAATCAGATCGAGGATGAGTTTCCAGAAGGTGATTTCGAAGTAAACGAGTGGGAGAACGACTACTACATCCCACCACACGCTGCAAATACTACTCACATTGAGGAGTATACTGATGATTACGAGGAGGAGAGAGCTATAGAGTGTCACAACCTTCCAGAAGATGAAGATCGACTTCTCCACCACAACCTCAGAATCATGACATCGATCGACAGGGCCTTCTCCCCATCGATCGATACTACTTGCCTCACATCATTCGACAACACAGTCGACAACAAGCGAGATGGAGACTACTCAATCAGGAGCTGGGCAAGCGACTACCAGTACGAGAGCTTTGCGGTCAAGACCGCCACACCAACATACATCACCCAACCCGAAGAAGTCTCATCGATCGACATGGCACCAATACAATCGACCGATAGGCCTGAACAACCATCAACCGATTGAGAACCTGTGCCATCGACCGATACATACATCCAACCATCCCAGGTAACAAATTCAAATGTACTTGATTTCGGTAATCTAATCCCGGATGAGTTTGGTATTTTCAGGGATTCACAAGATTTTGCACGCTCAATGGATGGACGAACACTCCACATATCCAGAGAGGGCATTGCAGACGTCCTACAGTTAGCCAACGAATCCCACAACCTATTCCAGAAACAACGCTACGGACCAGACCACCATCATCAGCACCAGGAGGCAGACACAACAACCGAGCCAAAGGAAGCTGAGGATAATCATCTCAACACGAAGGATCCAGATTTCCAACGTAAATCGATCGATACTGAGTGTATCACATCGATCGATAGGTGTCCCGAATTCGGAAAGAGAGCTTTTCGATATGGAGTTCTAAAATTCTTTTGGGAGCAGAGAGATGAGTATGGGGTCTATAGAGACGAGAAAGGGTTTGCTAGAGGAATAGATGGTGACGTCATCAGAGTTTCTAAAGACGACATCAAGAAACTGCTTCAAAGAACTTCAATGGACGAGCGCTCTTACATCTGTCTACCAGAGCACGCTAGTTCATTTACAAGAAGAGAATTGGTGCAAGAAACCTACACCAAAGACGAGATCAACAAGCTGTTCACTGGTCTACTTGGAGAACGCAAATGGGAAAAGCTCTCCATGGAAAAGAGTTTAGAGGAGGCCACAGACAAGCTTCGCAGTGAGATGAACTGGATGTTCAGTGCAGACCAGGCATTACTCAAGAGGGTTTAACGTCTTGAGCTGGAACTTGAAGATCTTCGCAACGCACAGAACCATAGCCAGAACAGTTCAATATCGATCGACGGAGTTACATCCACATCTATCGATACAAAGCCTGCACCATCGACCACTTACTCAACACATGAGGTCGATGAGTCTCTTGGAGATATCTGGAAAGAACTGAAGAAAGCAGAAGCTCGTCTCAGCAGCAAACTCACCAAAACCTGTGAACCTATCTTCCACAACCTAGGGGATTTAAGCATCTGCACAGAAGAGATGAAGAGATCTATCCGCCTTATCAATGAGGCACATGCAGATATGAACCCCGCGGCACCTTGCAATCCTTTTGAAGGATTGACTCGTCTAAAAGCAGCTGAGAGGAAAATTGCTGATATACACTTCTTAGTAGACAAAGAAGTATAGTAGACAAAGAAGTAGAGGAACTCGCACTACGCATGGATACTATGCAGCAGGAGGCTGAGAAGTTCCAACGTCAACTCGATTATCAGGCTGCATCAATCGCATCGATCGACGAGCTCAACCTCACATCGATCGATAGGCGACTAACTGAAATCGACGGCCAGATGAAGCTCTTTGCCGAGAAGCTTCACGAGAATCTGCAGAAGCAAAAATCGACCGATGAACAACATATTGCATCGATCGATATACAGACTTCAAAGATCTGCACCAGAGCTGATTTGGATAAGTTAGCTGATGAAGTCTACACGGCAATCACAAGTGTGGATGATTCACAAGACAGACGTCTAGACCAGACGTATTTCCCGCTTATTAACGAGGTCGGAAGCATGGAATCTAGCATAGAAGGGATGCAGAAAGAAATCAAAGCCATTCAGAGGCAGCTTGCAAGCAGACCTGCACCCTTAGCATCGATCGACAGAAGAACCAGCGCATCGATCGATGGAATTCAGCAGCCATCGACCGACAACTCAACAAAGAAATCGATCGAGGCAACTTCAACAGCAGCAACCCCAACAACAGGAGTTATGGAAACTCATCTTACATGAAGCCACCCACACCAACCCCAGAAGGAAAGCTAGAAGACATGCTCAGCAAAGTTCTTGAAAGCCAGCAGCAGTTAGAGGTGAACTTCAATGGAAAGATCGACGCTGTCTACACCACCTCGAACACAAAGCTTGATGCTTTGAGCACTCATGTGAAGAAACTAGAGACTCAAGTGATTCAGACAGGAGAAGCTGTTAAGAAGCAGGAAACCTTAGGAAAAGGGACTGGAGAAGAAGCAACAGGCCACAACATCAATGCTATCATAGAAGACGATTTTTGGAGAGTGGTGAAGCATGAGATGCTGCAAGAAGGAGACTTCCAGATCGAAAGTTCCATGAGTATTGGCGGGAACCTTTGGTATCGACCGATGTCCGGACATGACCATCGATTGATGTACGCCAACTCAAATCGAACGATGGACTCAGACGAGCATCGACCGATGGACCTTGAAGGTTCCACTCACGAGTGCAACACCGTAAAGATACTTAATCACGAGGAGTTCGCAGCAAAGCCCCCACATCCACCCAGCCCTTACGAAATCGATCGACATCATGGATGTTCCATGGATCGACAGAAAGATAAGGAAACCGATCGACATACTCAAGAACCTATCGATTGATATTCAGTTATCACACGCCGAGTGCAACTTCCCAAGATAGATATTGCACGACTTAATGCACTCCGGGAGCAGTCTAAGCCTTCCAGAAACCCACCGACCGCCATCATGAAGAAGCCCATGGATATCATTGATCCAATGAAGATAGAAAAGGAAAAAGATGGCAGAGTTTTCAGAAAAAAAGGAAAGAGAAGGTTTCTAAACCACCTTAAAAGAGGAGTTAATGAGAAGGATCTGGAAAGTTTCAGAAAACGAGTTCTAATAATACCTACAGAGAAACCTTTTGAAGAAGCCTACTTTTCACACAGATTGTGGATGTTTTTCAGACAAACCAAGGAGACAGAAGAAGACATTAGGAAGATGTTCAACCAAGTCAGAGACAGTATGAAGAAGAGGATCAAATTGGAGAAGATGCATGATCCAGGGAAGTTCAAAATACCTTGCTCAATAAGAGGTATTGAGTTCCCTCGCGCTCTCTGTGATACAGGATCTGGAGTTAGCATCCAACCCAATGTTATGGCAGACCATCTAGGTCTGAAGATAGGGCATACTGAAGAATCGTTTATCTTTGTGGATTGTTCTCAGCAGAACTCTGGAGGAATTGTAAGAAACCTGGACGTTAACATAGGAGAAACCCTAGTTCCAGTATACTTCCATGTCTTGGACGTCAAGGTAACCCTACCTACTTCTTTGCTACTTGGAAGAGCCTTCCTAGCCACAGTTGGAGCTATCTGCAACCTCAAGACAAACAAACTGTGCCTAACCCTGATCAATCCTAAGGTCTACTATGATCCGGTACGAGTCATCAAGGTTCCTGAGAAGATCCAAGACGGCTCAGACCTCGTAGCTGTTTGCTACTGTGGAGATGAATGCGATTCACAAGACGCATACGAGATGGAGTACGATGAATCGATCGATAGTGGCACTGTCTCATCGATCAATTCTCGTGAACAGACATTGATCAACAGACATCCATGGTCATCGATCGATTCGCGATTCAACCAGATCGAAGGGAGTTTCTAGACGGTGACTTCAAGGTAAACGAGTGAAAGAACGACTACTACATCCCACCACATGCTGTAGATACTACTCACTTTGAGGAGTATACTGATGATTACGAGGAGGAGAGACCTATAGAGTATCACAATCTTCCAGAAGATGAAGATCGACTACTCCACCACAACCTCAGAATCAACACATCGATCGATAGGACCTTCTCCCCATCGATCGATACTACTTGCCTCGCATCATTCGATGTTCGGGTCAAAAACAGTTATCTCAAAATCAACGGCTAAGATCATTTCCTGCCTAAGGACTTTCCACAAAAAGGATCAACAAAGGTCGGATCGGAAAAGAACAGACGCGACCAAGGTCCCGGATGCCGCCGCTTCCATGCTGGCATCGTAGCCGGCCGTCGCCCATGCTGGCACTCGCGCCGGGCTTCGCCGCCGCTGGCGGCGCGGGCCGCCACTGCCAGGCACGGGCCGGGTGCCGCTCGCCAAGCAGTACCGGCCCTCGGCACCGCTCGCCCGCAGCTGGCACTGCACGGCCGCCGCCGCTGGCCCCGACGCCGCTTATCGCTGGCACTGGCGCTGGCGCCGCTTCGTTGGCCCCCGGCGCCGTCGGCTTGCTTGGTTCGACGCCGGGCGCCCGCGTGCTGTTCTCGCCGCCCGTTGCTGGCCCTTATACGGACGCCAGCTTGCCATGCTCCCGCACCGCCAGCTCGCCTGCTGGCCCCGGTGCCACGCGCCAGCTCGCCCGTGCTGGCCCCGGGCGCCAGTGCATCCAGTCTGCTCCCAGCTCGTCCGATTTAGATCGCACCTTGTGGTTTCCGTGAAGTCATAGCACCTTAGCTAGGACCTAACGCTCTCGTTAACTCGGGATAGAGTTATCCTCGAAGTGTTACAACTAGAGCAAGGAAGGTTGGTGCTTCCGCAACATGTATCGTGTAAAACAGGGACGATCAACTCGAACATCGATTCCTTAGGCTATACAATTTATTTTGCGGAAAAGATAATCATTCCGAGGAATCTTACGAAAGTTCGAGGGCTTGAAACTTGTCCACGGGCTCACTTACGATTTTGGAGACCCAAGCCCAGTAAGAGCAATGACAGTTTATCCTAACTTATTAAAGTAGGATAAATGTTAAGTTTCCGCAGATAAATGTCAATGCTCGAGGATAACTACGAAGATCGACGGAAAATGGAATATTTCCAAAAGAGATAAACTTGGGCCAAAAGGCGAAAGGTTAAACGGGCCACCGACCTAAAGTGATTATATAAGGAGGACTGGAGCAGAAGAGAAGAGGATCCGAGATTTTAGACTTAGAGAACTCCTGCTAGCTTAGAGAACTTAGGACTTAAGCGGTTAGACTAGTAGGGCAAGGCTTAGGACGTCTTGGCCGCCTCTTGTTCTGTTGTTCCGATAGTTAGCATATCTCTACTCCTCTCGGAGAAATCTTGTACTCATACTTTTTTACTAATAAAAGGCCTCTGAGCGACCATTCATTCTTATCTTACTATTTATCTTTTATCGATCCTGAAGTGATTACACAGAGAATTCGGACCTTCAAGGAAGATCGGGTTAACTCAGTTTTCCTCCATATTTGTTTATCAAAAATTGACCGTGTGAATTTCGGTTCCCACAGTTTGGCGCTATAAGGAGGAGGGGACGAATTCTCTAACTCGAAAGTCACTAAGAAATAAAAGATATAGGATGTCCGCTCGAGTAGGCAGCGATGTTGTTTCATTCAAGGATCAGGCAACGGCCGACTAAGCCAGACCCCAAAACGATCTCCTTGTAATCGAACTAACAATCCAGGACATCGACGTAGCGAGAGTGTTAGTCGACACCGGATGTTCGGCCAACATTATCTACAAAAGTACCCTCGAGAGAATGGAGGTCGACCAGCGCCGTCACGGAAGAACCTAGCCTGATATTCGACTCTCGAGATGCTACTATGACTCTACCGATCAGCCTCTTGGTTAAAGCCGGGCGCCGCCAAAATCACGGAAGTCCTAGTCGCCGACCGTCCAACATCGATAACGCGATCGTCAACTCCATGGCTGAATTCCATGCGATCGATCCCTCGACATTCCATCTGTGTCTAAAGTTTCCAACCCCTCGCGGAATCGAAACTATACAAGGAAATCGCATGATGGCGCAAGTATGTTATGCCGCCGAGCTGAAAAGAAAAAACTCGGCAGTCGAAGCCTCCCGAAGCAAAAAAGTAAAGCCTACTCGATAAGAATGCCCGAACAAGACTTCGAACGTCTTGACAATCTCGAGGATCGAAGCCCTGGACGGAAGCGAACCAATTCGCCAGAAATCTCGGTCTGCCTGGACGAATCGTTCCCGGAACGATGCATCGAGATCGGAGCCAACCTCCGCGAACCTTTGAGGACAGAGCTCATAGCCTGTCTCCAAAGGAACCTTAGCACATTCGCTTGGGCTGCGGAGAATATGCCAGGGATCGACATCGGCATAACTTGCCATGAGCTAGACATTGACCCAACCTACAAACCCGTCAAGCAAAAAAGGCGGAAACTAGGACCTTAGCGCTACGCGGTAAACGAGGAAGTTGAAAAAATCCGTAAAGTGGGATCAATAACGGAAGTCAGGTACCCGGACTGGCTCGCTAACCCAGTCGTGGTCAAAAAAAAACGGCAAATGGCGAGTCTGCGTCGACTTCACCGATCTCAACAAGGCTTGTCCAAAAGATTGCTTTCCACTCCCGCATATCGACCGACTTGTCGAAGCAACAGCAGGAAACAAACTTTTATCATTCATGGACGGGTACAATCAAATCATGATGAACCCGGACGATCGCTAGAAGACCGCATTCATCACTGACCGTGGACGTATAGCTGCAAAGTAATGCCTTTCGGCCTCAAAAACGCAGGCGCAACTTACCAGCGACTCGTCAACCGAATGTTTTCCGAGCAGCTCGGAAAAACTATGGAGGTATACATCGATGACATGCTTGTAAAATCCCTTGACGAACACGACCACGTTACCCATCTGGAAGAGTGTTTCGCAAGGTTGAATTTGCACAACATGAAATTGAACCCGGCTAAATGTAGATTCGCCGTGGCGTCGGGAGAATTTCTCGGCTACCTAGTCACGTGTCGGGGAATCGAGGCTAACCCCAAACAGATAAACGCATTAACAGAAATGGTCTCGCCCAAAACAAAAAAGGGAAGTCCAAAGGCTAACAGGGAGAGTCGCCGCCTTAAACCATTTTATCTCGCGCCCAACGGACAAATGCCTTCCTTTCTACGACACATTGAAAGGGAAAAGGAAGTTTGAATGGACAGAAGAATGCGGAAAAGCTTTCCAACAGCTAAAGCATTACCTGGCCACTCCTCCCGTCCTCGCGAAACCAGTAGAGGGAGAACCCTTGTTCCTATACATCGCAGTATCCACAACAGCGGTAAGCGGCGTTTTGATTAGAGAAGAACGCGGTGAGCAGAAACCAATCTTCTACATAAGCAAAACGTTGCTAGACGCTGAGACCCGATATCCCCTGATGGAGAAGCTAGCATTTGCAGTTGTAACGTCAGCAAGAAAACTCCGGCCGTATTTTCAGTCGCATACCATTGTGATCCTCACCACCTTCCCCTTGTGATGTCTTGCATATTTACATGTTTTTAGCTATCATATCTTATGCATTTTTGCTCATTTATATTAGGCGTTAGGCATCTTTAGGCTCATTTTGCATTCATAAGTCCCTATTAGGTGTTGGAGCACACTTTGGAGATATTGAAGATGTTTGGGAGTTTTGTGATGAATAAGAGGGGTTTAAAGATGAACATGGACAAAGGCCTTAGAAGTATCTTCTGATGCTTAGATTTGGTGGAGACATGGCATTCTGAGTTAGCTTTCCAATGGAAGTAGTTTCAAGACATTTGGAGCCATATTGGAGGAGTTATGATCAATTGAGTGGAAGCATGTCAAGCAACCCGGGTGAGCACACCCGAGGCCAACCATCAAACCTCGCCTGGACAAGCTCAGGACGCGGCCAGGACGACCCGGGGACAAGCACCCGCACGTCCTGATTGTGCTGAAAGCCTAGAACGGACGCGGTCAGCACCACCCGAGCACGAACCCCGCGGGACGAGGCACTGGACATGACCACTTTCCCATCATTACCCGCTTTCATCCCGACCCGTCCAGCACCACCGGACGATAGCACCCGCACGGGATGGGCGATGGGAGAACGGACCAGGACTTCCGGACGTCCCACAGTCCCTCCTACCCGCGTACCATCCTGCACACCCGACCAGTACCACCCGAGGACAAGGACCCGCACGTCCTGATTCTGGATGAGCCCCGACGCCGACGTTCCACCCGCCACACACACCGCATCCTGCTAGCTGCTGGACACCCACCACGCGGCAACACACCCGCCTAGAGACCGCACGCCTGGACGCCGGACGAGCAGGACGCACCCGGCCTGGACATACCCGGCCTGGACAAGGATTAGCTGACCCGGGTGGCTCAGTTTCTTCCTTTCTCCTTGCTTCTCATTGGTCGAAAATCACTTGGCCAAGGGCACTTTAGTATTTTTGTTTTATGTTTCCAAGGGCTTTCAAGCCTATGTATAAATACTCTTGTGATCTCATTAAGAGATCTAACTTCTTTCTCTCAAAACATAATAAGAACTTGAAGAAAGTTTGGATCTTTGATCCTTTTATATCATTTCTTGTGTGTTTAATAGATTATCTCTTTCTCTAATCATGTTTAACCTTGAATCATCATTGATTTTGAGGTTTTCCATGGGTATTAGTGAGTAGATCTATCTAGGGTTCATGGGCTTGGGAGACTAAGGGTGATTAGGAGTAGATCCAAGGTGCTTAGTGTTAGATCTATCATCTCCTTGCATTGATTTGGTGTTCTTCTTGCTATATTTGGGTTGGCCTCTCAAACATAGAGCCATAGGCATTTCATGCCCGAAAGGTGTTCTATGAAATGCCTGAACCAACTCATCTATGCTTTTAGCTTGCTTTGCCTAAGGGATTAGTTGTCAAAGAAGCTAGGATTGCTATTAGACTCATTCTCCATGTTTGCTTTGATCATTACAGCCAAAGGGATTTGGTGTACTTGGGTGATCATAGCAAAGAGCATTCATCTAGGGATAAAGCTTGCTTAGTTTTGTTGTCTAGGCATAAGGAATTAGATTGATTGAAAAGTTAGCATCTTGGATTGAATCTTGATCACCCAAAGTCAGTTCCCTTGTCCCAAGAACCCCCTTGCCTCATTGAGAAAGAAAGTTCAATCTTTTATTGCATTTTAATATTGTCTTAGTTTCATAATCATCCTCTCATCTTGATTGCACTTAGATTAAGCATGAACTTGCATTCCCTTTGCATTAGAATCTCTTAGAATTGGATTGACATCTTGTATTCTACAACATTTGATTAGGACCTGAAAAGGCCTATCATCAAATTGGCAACTTCTAAGTTGATTTTGACATTGGGATTTAGTTATTTGCTTGAGACTAAGTCATTTTATTTTTATTGTATCTTGTGATATTGGTTCTTGCCTATTCTATCTTTGACTTTCAGGTGTATGATCACAAGAAGCAGAGGGCATCCAACTGTTCCTACTGTTGAAGAGATTGCTGCACTTGAGAGGGAGATAGCTAGACAAAGAAGAAAGTAGAGCAACAGGCTCATCTTCAAAGGTTGGGGTTTGAGATGGAGAATCTGCCTCAAGATGGTAATGTCCAAGGGACAATGGTCCAAGAGCTGACAATCCTAGACCACCACGCCAGCCACATCACCAACCACGCCAAGCAAGAGCCATTGGAGCCTATGACCAACCTCACATTCATGGTCATAGGTTGGGAATCAGAGCACCAGCTGTGGAGAACAACAACTTTGAGATCAAATCAGGGCTGCTGCATTTGATTGAGAACAACAAGTTCCATGGCCTTGCTGTGGAGGATCCCTTGATCACTTGGACACATTTGATAGCTACTGTAGCTTGTCCAAGATTAATGGAGTCTCTGAAGATGCTTTCAAGCTGAGGTTGTTTCCATTCTCTTTGGGAGACAAGGCACATCTATGGGAGAAGGCTGTTCCAAGTGACTCTATCACTACTTGGAATGAGTGCAAGAGAGCATTCCTAGAGAAATTCTTCTCTACCTCAAGAACAGCCAAGATCAGAAATGAGATCTCTAGCTTTCAGCAGAAGAACCTTGAGAGCTTTAGTGAAGCATGGGAGAGGTTCAAGGGCTATTGGTCTCAATGCCCACATCATGGCTTCACCAAGGAGAGTTTGCTTAGTACCTTCTACAGAGGTGCTCTACCAGAGTTCAGGAGCAGATTGGACACAGCCAGCAATGGGTTCTTCTTGGGCAGAACTGAGCAGGATGCTGAGGAGCTAGTGGAAAACATGGCCAGGAGTGACTCAGTCTACAGTGAGGAGCATGATAGGCCAACAGAGGCACTGATGAAGATGATCCACACACAAAAGGCCTGAAATCTCTCCAAGAAAAGTTGGACAAGCTTCTTGTAGAAAAGGCTAAGCAAGAGCAGCTTAACTCCATTGGGAACCAGCAACAGCAACAGCCTGCTAGGACTACTGAGGTTCATGGTGTAGAAGGTCAAGAGGAGCTGTGCTTCATCAATTCTAATGGCACATGGTATAGGAAAGAGCCCAACTTCCAATACCAAAACAACTACCAGCAAAGACCTTACTACAACAATCACCAAGGAGGTTACCAAGCAAACCAGCCTACTCAGCCCCAAGGAAGCTCTTCTCCAGCTCAGGCTCCAAGTTCAAATTTGGAGTCCATGTTCAAGCAACTCTTAGAAGCTCAAGAAAGAAATGCTAAGACCATTGGTGATGAGTTCAAGAACATCCATGCTAAGATTGATGGAACCTATTCTGACCTCAACAACAAGTACATGCAACTTGCCTCTCACCTCAAAGCTTTGGAGAGCCAAGTTGCATCCATGTCTTCATCATCCAAGAATCCAATGGGATCTCTACCAGGAAAACCAGAGAAGAACCCTAAGGAGACTTGCAATGTTATCCTCTCCACTTCTTCAGGATTGCATTGAGTGATAATAAGAATGATGTTGATGAGATTGAGAGGCTAGTGCTTGGAAATCAGATTGAACATGATAAGAGACTGGTTGTGGCCACAGCTGAAGCTAGAGTTGTGAAGAGAGCTGATAAGAAGGTTCAAGGAAGGATTGATGAGCCTAAGGTTGAGACACAAGTTGAGAAGAGTGCTAACCCCAAGCTGAAAGAAGTGAAGGAAGAAGACAATGAGGCTGAGCTATCACCATATGATAAGCTCCCTTTCCCTCAAAGGTTCCTCACCAAAGCTCAGAAAAAGTGGTCTCCAAATTCAGAAAAGACCTCAGTGATATTGGAGTCAAGCTTCCAGAGATCAGCAATATGCATGCTGCTCATGTCCAAATGATGCTCATAAAGGACATTCTCACCCACCAAGCTGAAGTGGCTGAACTTTTGGACATCTCACTTCTGAAGATTGATCCACCAATCCCTCCCAAGTCCCTCCCTAAGCTTGAGTCTCAAGGGAAGTTCACATTGTCTTGCTCTCTTGGTAAACTAACTATGGATGATGCTCTTGTTGATAGTGGAGCTAGTGTGAATGTCATCTCCTTGGACATGGTGCAGAGTATTGGGATTGAAAGCATGGAAACAGATACTCCTCCTCTCACCTTTGGGGATTCCTCTTCTACAACCCCACTTGGCATAATCAAGGACTTTCCTTGAAGATTGGATCCTGCACCATACCTATTGACCTCACTGTTTTGAAGATGGCATCTGCAGAAAGAGTCCCTTTGATCCTTGGCACTCCTTTCCTCACAACAGTTGGAGCTTGCATTGACTTTCCCAACAAGAAGGTCACTCTCATGCATGTCAACAAAGCTGTCTCTATCCTCTCCAGCCTCCACTGGAATCAGACTATTGTGGGACAATCACTTGTGATGCACAAGCTGTTGAGAAGCCCAAAGATGAAGAGGTTGTTGGTAAGAAAGAAGGTCTTGATGGAGAGTGTTCTAAGGAGTTGTGTGTTGAGCACTTGGAAAGTGCTAAAGAGAGGGATGGGTGGAGCCTCAAAGGCCACTCATGGCAAGAAGAAGATAGTGAAAGAGCCTCATCCTCCACCTCTTGATTTGCTCTCACACACTCTCACTCTCCATCCAAAGAAGCTCAAGGATGGAGCCATTGAGTACAAGATCAAGCATAAGGGCAGGTCCACACCATTCTCAAATGCTAGAGCCATCATCACTCCTCAGCTCCAAGATGACCCAATCAAGCTTCAAGAGCTTCTCTCTCAGGTCCTCACCATCACACTTGAAGGTGGGAAGGATCCTCCTTCTCACTAGTTCAAGAGACAAGGTAGTCAAGCTAAGTGACTCAAAACAAGCTCACTTGGGAGGAAGTCCCATGGTTATCCTTGTACATAGTTTTGAAATTTCAATTCTCTTTTAAGTTTTAATAAAAGTGGTCAAGGTTTTCAGGTTGAGCCAAGCACTAGAGGAGAGAAGAATGGTGGTGAACCACTTGAGCCCCATGATCCATGTAGCAGCCTCCTCTAGTTGCTATGAACCAAGCCAGCTTCTAGTCATGCCACAAGCACCATACCCAAATCTCCTCGTGTGGTATCACTCCAACCCTTCTTGTATATACATTTGCTTTTATCTTGTTGGGGTATCTCCTTCTCTCTTACTCACACAGACTGTGTGATTTAAGTGTGGGGAGGTACGGATATTTGATCATGTTTGCTTTGTGATTTTGAGTCTCATGCATTGCATTGTACATTCATAAGTGCATAGAAAATCCAAAAATTTTAAATTTTTGAACCATGTAGATTGCATCACTTGCATCCTTAAGATTGAGTCTAGAGCATATAGGTTGCATTCATTTGCATATGGAGCATTGCCTTGTAAAGAATACTTGTTTGCACTGAATTTGACACCCTAGTTAAACATATCAGGTAGCTTGAGCACCTTTTGAAAAGCTTGCATGCTTTGAGCCTTGAAAACTCTTCTTGAAACTTGCTTGCTTGCTTGATATTGGCATTGTTCTTAAGCCAGCTCCATCCTGAACTTAAACTTGAATGAACTTAAGCTCTCTTCATATGGGCATTTGCATACTTGATCATGGATCTCATACACATTTGGGTTATCTTTTCCATTGTACCACCTTTGTTAACCCAAATGGCACTCCTTACCCTTGAACCCTATCCATTCTTTGAAGCCTACATTGATTTGCTTGAGTGAGGCCTCTTTTGATAGCTTGTCATGTGCAAAATCTTGAGAGTATTGGGAGCGACATGGATTTGTTCTCATCTCTTGCTAGCATAGGGTCATCATTTGAGCTAGCTTCTAGGATGGTGAGTGAAGTGTTTGTTACCTAATGGTTTACATTTTGGGTTTGGGGATATGACAATGCTGAGATTGATGAACAAAAGAGTATCATTGAGAAAGAAAACCCTAGGGACCTAGAACAGAAAAAATAATAAAGCTCTTGTGTAATGTTTTGACCTTCCCCTTCATGTAAATAAAAATAAAAAGAAAAAAAGAAAAGAAAAGAAAAGAAAAGAAAAGATTCAATAAGATAGTGGGAAGGAAAAACTTAAAGAGTTAGAGTTTAGAAAAGTGAATAGAGGTCCTTAGAGGTTGAATCATGAGAAAGAAAATGTTCATTGGGTGAGTGATGTGAGTATACCTTCCATTGGGTTATGGGATGAATAAAAAGGGTGTAGATCTTGTAATCACTTAGGAATTGGGTAGAATGATGAGGATGGATCCATGTATTCATGAATTGCTCCTAGTCCTAGATAAATTTTGCATAATGATCAAGCTCCTTGATTTTTGAGTGATTGCCACCTTGAAATGATGCATTGAACCCTCCTTTTCATCCATATTAGACCATTTGATCACCTAGCCAAATGATTGAGATCATGTGCCCATTTGTGAGACTTCACCTTGTGTGTGTGTGTGTGAATCAATGTGAGGGCTGATTAAGAGAGCATGTTGGTTGATAGGCATTGCATCTTGTGTAGAGGCATAAGAGTAATTGATAGGCCTTGTGAAGCTAGAGCATAATAAGAGAGTTTGCTCATGCTATTTGCTATGTTTCTTTAGGATGTCAGGTTGAGTGCTATGAGTGTTTCCTTTGGCTTTGTTCCCATCCTTGCATCCATCCTCCTTGTGCTTGAAAAGTTTACTTGAGGACAAGCAAAGGTCTAGTGTGGGGGAGTTGATGTCTTGCATATTTACATGTTTTTAGCATCCATATCTTATGCATTTTGATCATATAAGTTAGGCATTAGGCATGTTTAGGTCCATTTTGCATTCATTTGTCCTTATCAGGTGTTGGAGCACACTTTGGAGATATTGAAGATGTTTGGGAGTTTTGTGATGAAAAAGAGGGGTTTAAAGATGAACATGGACAAAGGCCTTATATGTATCTTCTGATGCTTAGATTTGGTGGAGACATGGAATTCTGAGTTAGCTTTCCAATGGAAGTAGTTTCAAGACATTTGGAGCCATATTGGAGGAGTTATGATCAATTGAGTGGAAGCATGTCAAGCCACCCGGGTGAGCACACCCGAGGCCAACCATCAAACCTCGCCTGGACAAGCTCAGGACGCGGCCAGGACGACCCGGGGACAAGCACCCGCACGTCCTGATTGTGCTGAAAGCCTAGAACGGACGCGGTCAGCACCACCCGAGCACGAGAACCCGCACGGGACGAGGCACGGACATGACCACTGCCCATCATTACCCGCTTTCATCCACGACGTCCAGCACCACCCGACGATAGCACCCGCACGGGATGGGCGATGGGAGAACAGACCAGGACACCCGACGTCCCAGTCCCTCCTACCCGCGTCAGCCTGCACACCCGACCAGTACCACCCGAGGACAAGGACCTGCGCCTGATTCTGATGAGCCCGACGCGACGCACACACACCGCTGCCCTGCTAGCTGCTGGACACCCACCACGCGGCCAACACACCCGCCTAGAGAGACCGCACGGCCTGGACGCCGGACGCAGGACGCACCCGCCTGGACATACCCGGCCTGGACAGGACTAGCTGACCCGGTGGCTCAGTTTCTTCCTTTCTCCTTGCTTCTCATTGGTAGAAAATCACTTGGCCAAGGGCATTTTAGTATTTTTGTTTTATGTTTCCAAGGGCTTTCAAGCCTATGTATAAATACTCTTGTGATCTCATTAAGAGATCTAACTTCTTTTCTCTCAAAAACATAATAAGAACTTGAAGAAAGTTTGGATCTTTGATCCTTTTATATCATTTCTTGTGTGTTTAATAGATTATCTCTTTCTCTAATCATGTTTAGCCTTGAATCATCATTGATTTTGAGGTTTTCCATGGGTATTAGTGAGTAGATCTATCTAGGGTTCATGGGCTTGGGAGACTAAGGGTGATTAGGAGTAGATCCAAGGTGCTTAGTGTTAGATCTATCATCTCCTTGCATTGATTTGGTGTTTTTCTTGCTATATTTGGGTTGGCCTCTCAAACATAGAGCCATAGGCATTTCATGCCCGAAAGGTGTTCTATGAAATGCCTGAACCAACTCATCTATGCTTTTAGCTTGCTTTGCCTAAGGGATTAGTTGTCAAAGAAGCTAGGATTGCTATTAGACTCATTCTCCATGTTTGCTTTGATCATTACAGCCAAAGGATTTGGTGTACTTGGGTGATCATAGCAAAAGAGCATTCATCTAGTGATAGAGCTTGCTTAGTTTTGTTGTCTATGCATAAGGAATTAGATTGATTGAAAAGTTAGCATCTTGGATTGAATCTTGATCACCCAAAGTCAGTTCCCTTGTCCCAAGAACCCCCTTGCCTCATTGAGAAAGAAAGTTCAATCTTTTATTGCATTTTTAATATTGTCTTAGTTTCATAATCATCCTCTCATCTTGATTGCACTTAGATTAAGCATGAACTTGCATTCCCTTTGCATTAGAATCTCTTAGAATTGGATTGACATCTTGTATTCTACAACATTTGATAAGGACCTGAAAAGGCCTGTCATCACCTTGCGAACGATTTTGCACAGTCCGAGTAAGTCGGGACGACTCGCAAAATAGGCAATCGAACTAAGTGAGTACGACGTAGAGTACCGTCCAAGAACCTGCGCCGCAAAGTCTCAAGTATTGGCAGACTTCTTGGTGGAGTTGCCCATGGGAGATATAACAAACACGGAACAAAACTCAACCTGGATCCTTCATGTCGACGGATCATCGTCCAAACAAGGGTCCGGGATCGGAATCCGGCTCACGTCTCTGACTGGCGAAATCTTGGAACAGTCGTTCCGATTGGAGTTCCATGCGTCAAACAACGAGGCCGAGTATGAGGCACTCGTTGCGGGCTTACGGCTAGCCCGAGGGGCTGAAGATCCGTAACATCCACGCTTACTGTGACTCTCAGTTAGCCGCAAATCAGTACAGCGGGGAATATGACGCAAGGGACAAAAGAATGGACGCATACCATTAACTCATCCAAGATATCTCCCGAAACTTCGACCACTTCGTCTCACTAGGATTCCTCGCTCGGAAAACACTCAGGCAGATGCCTTGGCCGCACTCGCGTCAAGTTCAGACCCTGGACTAAGTCGGGTAATTCCCATCGAGTTCATTGAACATCCAAGCATCGGACCGCCAGTGATTGCCAATCTTATTCGAGCACAAATCGAAAAAGCGGAAGAAATGGATGACCCGCCGGAAGAAAACGTGGATCAGTCGAATCGACAGCGACAGCCCTTGGCTGGAACCAATCCGAGCATACATAATCGGCGGAACACTTCCGAAAAAATGGGCAGCCCGCAAAATCAAGACTCAGGCCGCCGCGATACGTGGCGGTAGAAGGAGAAATCTACAAATGGAGATTCTCCGGCCCGCTCATGACCTGCCTAAGGCTGAAGCGAAGAGTAATGGAGGAGGTCCACTCGGTCGTGCGGAAACCATTCGGCGGAAGATCTCGAGTCAAAATAAAACGCCACGGTTATTACAGGCCAACTATGATCAAAGACTGCGAGAAGTTCGCCGAAAGTGCGAAAAATGCTAAAACGCGCGGCGATCCATCAGCCCGCTGGAAGTCCTCTCGTCTATCTTATCTCCGTATCCCTTTATGCGATGGTCCATGGACATCGTCGGGCCATTGCATAACTCGAAGCAGAAACACTTTCTCCTGGTCCTCACGGATTTCTTCTCAAAATGGGTGGAGGCAGATTCCTACGCAATCATAAAAGACGTTCAGTCGAGAACCGTATAGAAGAACATAATCACCAGACCACGGGTCCCTGAAATCGTGACAGACAGCGGGTCTCAGTTCATCTCTACCCGATTGAGGCGTTCTGGAAGTGGAAGATACGACTTACCAAGTCGACTCCCAGATATCCGCAATGCAACGGCCAGGCAGAAACCATCAACAAGACCGTCCTCTACGGACTGAAAAAGCGCTTAGACACCAAAAAGGGGCGATGGGCGGAGGAGCTCGAAGGAGTTCTTTGGTGCGATCATTACAACCGAGACGGCTACTGGTGAAACCCATTCGCCTTGTTCACAGCGGAATGGATGATCCCCGGAGTAGAGGTCCCGGTACGGAGAAGATTCCTCTCCCGAGAGAGATTTAAACAACGCTATGATGCTGGACAATCTCGATCTTATCAATTAACGCCACGACCAGGCCATTCGAATACAAAATTACCAGCCGCGCTGCCGCAAAGTAGTACAACTCAAACGTCGCCATCGTAGGTTCAGAGAAGCGATTTAGTCTTACGCAAAGTCTTCCAAAACACTGCTGAGCGAAGCGCAGGAAAAGCGGGAACAAACTGGGAAGGACCATACAAAGTCATAAAAGTGGTCCGACCAGGTTAAACCAAAATCACGAACATGCAAGGCGTAAAATCCCAAGAACTTGACGCAATGCATCTTAAAAATAATATCACTAACAACGACGTGGTACAAAGAACTACGAGATGGTTGATCCCGAAAGTGCGTGGAAACTTCGCTAACCGTGGACCAGCTATCCCCGATTAAAAGGGGTGGTGCGTATACTGGTATACTCCACGAATTTGAAAACTCTGAAACTTCGAAACCCTTTATAGACAACATTTCGCCAACTACTAAGCGGCTACGGATCTAGTATCCACTAGCGATTATCACATCCAAAAACAAATCCGGAAGGCCAACACTTCCGAAACAGTGAATGTGGACGTTTCTCCTAGCTCAAATTTACGACCCTTGGTCCTGCGTCCAAACTGAAACAACAGTTTTCTGGCTGCGAACATTAGCAAAACATCTCCAAGCCGCAAACATTTCAACCACGAAATGCGGCGAGAAAACTTCGACCTTCAGCACTGCGAGGCGTCGCTAGCGGCAGAAGGACATTCTTTCCTCAAAACATTCCAGACGAAATCCTCGTCTCTAGAACTCAAAACAAACATACACACCTCAAAGCGGTATCATTTTGCTTTGATCACAACAAGCGAACTCTAACGTCTAAGCAGGACAATAAGCCACCCCTAGGTAGGTTCTCTTACATCCGACAAGGATATCATAGCGGTATACAAGAAGTCCAAAATTTTGTTTAGCTCTTCCAAGCGGAAGTAGCTCGATTAAATGCGTGAACAAATCGTATAAGCCGATAACAATTTCGCGGATTTTAAAGCGGTGCGAGTCAGGTTAAAATCGCAAGCAGGCAAAACAACCCGACTTGTCATCGAAGCCTCAGTCCGAGAGTAAACCTAGGTCTTGCCCTAAACCCAGCCAGCTGGATCTTGACATCTCATAGACATAGTATCAGTACCAATCGAGATCCCAAAACTTGTCTCTTCGCTTAAGTCTATTCGATTCCGAACCTTCGTAAATTAGTAAACCGTGAAAAATCTCGCTTTGTACAATCGATGGATACGGTGATCATCTGAGAGGCAGGAATGAGGCGACAACTCACACCCTGTCCCTATAACCTCGATAAACAGAAGTTCATTTAAAACGTCATAAAAAACCGAAATATTTTAGATTGAGCCGCGAGTTCAACAAACGCCCAAAAAAGAGCAGGGATTCAAAGCCACCAACGGCCAGTCCCGAAAAATACATCATGGCTTCATAG
This sequence comes from Brassica nigra, assembly GCA_016432835.1. Lineage (NCBI taxonomy): Eukaryota > Viridiplantae > Streptophyta > Magnoliopsida > Brassicales > Brassicaceae > Brassica > Brassica nigra. The sequence continues at coordinate 30,655,545 of CM028242.1, forward strand.
CGGCCGCAACACAAACAAAATAAAAATCCCTCAAGGGATTGGTAAACCTAGACGCTCCTTGGAGCATCACCTTCATCCTCAAACTCACCCGCAGTGGAAACGGTCTCGCCATCAACTCCCTCGATCACACCTCCACTGCCTCATCCGCGCCAGCCTCACGATCCTCTGCTGCCTGAACCTGATCCTCTGAGCCCTCCGTATCCGGTACAAGGGTGCACTCGGACCTCAAACCGGCGAGAATCGAGTCAAAGTGCCCTGCGGAAGCCGCCAACTCTCCCTCGCAAGACAGCAGTCTGGCTTCCTCGGAATCCAAAGATAGGGTCTCGTTACCCCTAAGCAGCTGAAGCTCGCTCAAGCTCCCTTCGATTCTCGCCAAGGCTAAGTCCCTCTCACGGATAGCTATAAGAGACTCGAACAAACTAGCCATCCTCGTCAAACGAGCGAAGAAGTTGCCGTGGAGATCGACGGTCTGTTGTTGGAGACGATGGATTTCCGAGGATTTGTGTCTCTTCTCTTTCTTCACTTTGAGCAGCGAAATCGCGGTCTTCAGAGGGCGTTGAGATTGCCAATTCGAACTTCGAGCTGAGACGTCTGGGCGGCATGGGCGTTTACGATGGTCCGCAATGCGGCCCCGGTACGCTTTGATGCTTCTTGCGATGACTCAACTCCTTGATAGGCGCGCAACCTCCGATCCGCGAGTCACCAAGCATCCGTCAATCAGCGACACAAACTGTCGCAAAGAGAATTAAGGATCGTCGCAAAAGAAAAGAAAAGAAAATTACGGATAAATCAAATCAAACCTTGGAGCGATGTTGCGACAACAATCGAGGCTTCGCCAGCTTCACTCTTAAGCACCTCTTCCTCTTTGCCCCGTTGTGGCACCGGCCTCGAACGCCCTTAGGCAGCGGTGCAGCACTGGTGCTTAGGAGTCCCAAAGCGATCTTCAAAGCCCGGGCGTGGACTCTACCACGTCATCCGGCCAGAAATTATGATCAGACTTTAGAGGAGCCTGAAGGGCGATCACGAATGTCGGAATCTGCTGGAGACTGCCCTCCCCTGCGGGCAGAAGTGAGCATCGAGCGGAACCTCGGGGCGAGGGCTGGGGACGAAGGCACAGGCAAAGGAGGGCGCTGGGTGCTTGGCTCTCGCCGGGTCGAGTCTTTGCAGCTGCGGCGTGACAATCTTTCCTTGAAAGAGTCGAACCCAGCAATGTAAGACTGAGTGGCTTCATGAACAGCCAAGACCGGCGGAGCCTGACTGGCCTCACCCATCTCGACGTTGTGGGAACTGAAATTCACACCGACAAATTAAGTTGATTTGGAGGAAAGCCAAGTGAACCAAGCCTTCCCTGAAGGTCCCGGTTATCTGCTGGGCCACACACGACACAATCAGTACAACAAAGAGAATAAGAAGAACAGAATGAAATTCGTAAGAAAAAAGAATAGAGCAAAAGATCTTATTTCCGAATCCGCGTTTGAGCGTGAACAACAGGTAAGAACCTTGGCTACAAGAGCTGTCGGCAAGTTCGCTAGTCTAGCAACCTAAGTTCTAACCTAGTTAGTGCTGGCTTCGCTAGTAAAGACGGAAAATAATGCCTAAGTTGCTCTAAGTGTTTTGTTGCTCTGAAAAAGTTCCCTCTTTTGCTCCTCGCCCCAAGCTCTCCTTATATACTTCTCTTTAAGACGGTCTATTCTTCCTTTGGGCCGAATCTATCGCGAATCGGGCTTCTTTCCATTTCCGTTGGTCTTCATGTTTATCGGGAAACTTGACATTTATCTTCAAGAAACTTCACATTTATCTTCGGGAAACTTGACATTTATCTTATGTTAAGATAAACATGGGGCGTCATGTCCATCTCGACTTAGTTTCCTGGAAAATCGCAAGTGGGCCGATTTGGTCGCATTCGGGCCTTTTGGGGCTGTTGTTTCGACCGTGGACATTTTACGGTTTTTCCGAGAAACCAGCCTGTCATGATACTTGTTTTGCCAAAAGAACCTCAATTCACCGTATAGTCTAGTGATGTCTTGCATATTTACATATTTTTAGGTATCATATCTTGTGCATTTTTGCTCATTTAGATTAGGCATTAGGCATCTTTAGGCTCATTTTGCATTCATAAGTCTCTATCAGGTGTTGGAGTATACTTTTGGAGGTATTGGAGATGTTTGGAAGTTTTGTGATGAAAAATAGGGGTTTAAAGATGAACATGGACAGAGGCCTTAGAAGTATCTTCTGATGCTACGATTTGGTGGAGACATGGCATTCTGAGTTAGCTTTCCAATGGAAGTGGTTTCAAGACATTTGGAGCCATATTGGAGGAGTTATGATCAATTGAGTGAAGTATGTCAAGCCACCCGGGTGACAATACCCGTGGTCAACCACCGCGCATGCTAGACGCCTAGAAGCGCCGGCTGGGCGTGCTCGAGGCGAGGCAGCAGGACAGCATCTGGGAAGGACGAGACACGCGGGCTGGAGTGCTCGGGGTAGCTTACCCGCACGGGTTAGTCCTTGCTGATGGAGATCACGCGGGTGCACACACCCGGGGAGACTTACCCGCATGGGACGGAGCACGGACGCATTGGATGCACGGTCTTGGATGCTCTGGAGATACTGCCCGCACGGGATGGACACGGGACGAACGGACGGGACGTGACCAAGGATGCACCCGACCTTGCCTAACCCGCGTACAATCTCACTCGACCTCGTCCACCCGGCCACTACTACCCGCGCATGGAGACACCCGGACAGCACCTACCCGACTGCTTCTACCCGCACGGCCGCAAGCTCAGGATGCTGGAACACACCCGGCCATGGACCACACTGCCTGACCCGGGTGGTTCACTTTCTTCCTTTTCTTGGTTTCTGATTGGTCGAAAATCATGTGGCACCAAGGACCTTTTGGACTTTTCTTTTATGTTTTCAAGGGCTTTCAAGCCACCTATAAATACCCTTGTAATCTCATTAAGAGATCTAACTTCTTTTCTCTCAAAAACGTAATAAGATCTTGAAGAAAGTTTGGATCTTTGATCCTTTTTATCTCATTTCTTTTGTGTTTAATAGATTAAATTCTTCTCTAATCATGTTTAGCCTTGAATCATCATTGATTTTATAGGTTTTCCATGGCTATTAGTCAGTAGATCTATCTAGGGTTCATGGGCTTGGGAGACTAAGGGTGATTAAGTGTAGATCCAAGGTGCTTAGTGTAGATCTATCGTTTCCTTGAATTGATTTGGTGTTCTTCATGCTATATTTGGGTTGGCCTCTCAAACATGAGCCAGAGGCACTTCATGCCCGAAAGGTGTTCTATGAAATGCCTGAACCAGCTCATATATGCTTTTAGCTTGCTTTGCCTAAGAGATTAGTTGTCAAAGGAGCTAGGATTGCTATTAGACTCATTCATTATGCTTGCTTTGATCATTACAGGCAAAGAGATTTGGTGTACTTGGGTGATCATTGCAAAAGAGCATCCATCTAGAGATAGAGCTTGCTTAGTTTTGTTGTCTAGGCATAAGGAATTAGATTGATTGAAAAGTTGGCATCTTGGATTGAACCTTGATCACCCAAAGTCAATTCCCTTGTCCCAAGAACCCCCTTGCCTCATTGAGAAAGAAAGTTCAATCTTTTATTGCATTTTTAATATTGTCTTAGTTTCACAATCATCCTCTCATCTTGATTGCACTTAGATTAAGCATGAACTTGCATTCCCTTTGCATTAGAATCTTGTTGGGGTCAAAAACGGTTATCTCGAAATCTACGGCTAAAGACCTTCCCAAAACTCAAAAGATTTCCCATGAAGCGACTAACGAGGGAAAGATCGAACAACGAAAACACCCACGGGCGGCAAGACGGCCTGGCGCCGGCGCAGCGGGGCCAGGCTGGCCTGGCGCCGGCGGCCCGCCGACCTGGCGCAGCGGCGCAGCGGGACGCCAGGCTGGCCTGGCGCCAGCGGCACCTGCCTGGCGCCGGCGGCCCGCCTGGCGCCGGCGGCACCAGCCTGGCGCCGGCGGCGCCAGGCTGGCCTGGCGCCGGCGGCACCTGGCCTGGCGCCCGGCGGCAGCAGGCGCCTGGCGCGGCGGCATCGACCTGGCGGGCACCGGCCTGGCACCGGCGGCATCCGTCCGTAGCGAGCGGCCTGGCGCCGGCTGACCCGACCACCTGCGCCGGCACGGGGCAGCGGGCTGGCCTGGCGGCACACGGCACCGCCCGGCGCCTTACCAGCGAGATCGCGGGCTGGCCTGGCGCCCGGCAACCGAACCTGGCGCCCGGCCACGCGGGGCGCTGAGGCTGGCGCCAGCGGCTTTCGTCACGTGGGCGCCTGGCCAGGCGGCACCCGCCTGGCGCCCGGCGATTTCCGTCAGCGGGTCGTAAGCCTGGCGTCGATCCTGACCCTCGTCCCGTCTCGTCTATCGTGCCGGTTGATCCGTCTTAGCTTGTTGGATCAGCCATGGTAGAGTTTGGTACAATCAAGTCTGCGGAATAAACATCTTCGATTCGGTTGGAATGCGTCCTCGATGTTTTCGCGGTAGAAACTGGAGGATTGGATTTTCGTGGAAGAAATGCGTTATAAAATGTTTAACGACTTAAAGGCGAGTCCATAAACTTACCTACGATTTTCCAGAATTCAGTCCCAATCAGACTATGGCCGGTTTATCCGATTTCCCTAAACGTCGGATAAACATCATTAAGCCAAAGGATAGCGGAAAACTTCGAGGATGATTGCGAAGATCGACAAAAATGGAATATTTCCTGAAGAGATAAGCTTGGGGCCAAAGAGCGAGGCCATCACCTAAAAGGCAAACCGACCTAGAAATTGGGTATATAAGGAGAGCAGAGCAGAAGAGAGGGCATCCGAAAATCCGAGAATTAGACTTAGAGCATCCTGCTAGCTTAGAAAAACTAGGGTTTTAGGTGGTTAGACTAAGCAGACAAGGCTTAGGGCGTTTGGCTGCCTCGCGACTCTATCTTTTCTTTAAATGTAACTCTCTTTGTCTTCGGAGAAATCCTTTTCGTTTCTCTTATCTAATAAAGCGCCTCGGGCAAATATTTCAATTCTATTTTTTGTCTTCTGTTTACTTCTCCGATTTAGGTATTGTAGCAGAGAATCCGGACCTTCAGAAAGTCGGGTTTACTTGGCTTTCCTCCGCCATCTACTTATCAGAAATTGGCGGTGTGAATTTGGTTCCCAAAGTTTGGCTAGAAGGAGGAGGGGCCGGATCCTGGCACTTCGAAAACCACCAATCGATCGAAGTTCAGCATGACTTCTTCGTCAGCCATAACATCATTATCTTCGAGGATCGAACAGCGGCCCACGACGGTCGAACCTCACTGCGATCTCCTCGTAATAGAACTCCGATCCAGGATATTGTGGCAAGGGGTATTAGTCGAGGCGGATGCTCGGTAATATTATCTACAAAGCACCCTCGAGGAGGTGGCGTCGATCTAAGCATCCTTACAGATGACCCCATCCGGTATTGGACTCGGGAGAAATTATGACCCTCGGCTCAACTAACCTCCTAGTCAAAGCGGGGCGATAAGCCAAAAAAACGAATTCCTGGTGATCGATGGTCCAGCATCCCACAATGCGATGGTTGGAACTCCCTGGCTAAACTCCATGAGGCGATCCCATCAACATTCCACCTAATGCCTCGAAGTTCAGCGCCTTTGAGTCGAGACAATACATGGTAGTCCGGAGCGGCAGATATACCTCATTACGAACTAAAACGGAAAAGCTCGAAATGAAAACCTCGGAAAAACAAGCGATTCACAACTTCTTGGAAACCTTCTGGCAGTCCCAAGAGCTGAGGCCCTGGAAGGGAAGCGTGAACCAACCTGCGAACCGGTGGTCTCAATCTGTCTCGACGATTCTTTCCGGAACTGTGTGAGATCGGAGCTAACCTCCATGAACCAATGGCGAGCTCATCAGCGTGCCTCAAAAGAACCTCAATGCGTGCATGGGCTGCGGAGGATATGCGGGGAATCGACATTAAGCGTAACATGTCACGAACTTAACATCGACCAACTCACAAACCCGTAAAACAAAAGGCGAAAGTTGGGACCTGGCGTGCCACGCGTCAGCGAGGAAGTCGAAAGACTCCTCAAAGTAAGTCGATAACAGAAGTCAGGTATCGGACTGACTTGCCAACCCGTCGTGGTAAAAAAAGCGGCAAATGGCGAGTCTGTGTGCGATTTCACGGATCTGAATAAAGCCTGTCAAAGTTGCTTCCCGCTCCACATTGACCGACTGGTGAAACGGCAGCGAAACAAATACGTCATTCATGGGCGGCTTTATCGGATACAATCAGATCATGATGAATCAGCGACCTCGAAAAAACTGCGTTCATCACAGACCGTGGAGCGTATTGCTTCAAAGTAATGCCTTTCGGTCTTAAAAGCGCAGGTGCAACATATCAGCGACTTCGTCAACAAAATGTTTGCCAAACAACTTCCGGAAAAACTATGGAAGTATACATCGATGATATGCGTGCAAAATCTCTTGGCGAACCGATCATATAGCCCACAGAGGATGTTGTGCACGACCAACGCAACATGAAACTCGGCCCGGCAAAATGTAGATTCGCGGTGGCATGGAGAATTCCTCGGATACCTCGTAACTTATCGCGAGATCGGTAACCAACCAAATCGGCGCACTGATAGAAATGGCCTCGAGAACCAGCGAGAAGTCGAGAGGCTA
>CM028242.1:30668652-30771351 GCA_016432835.1 Brassica nigra
AGGTTTTACCTGAAGATCTCTCATTGTAGATCTCGGACAACCGCATATGGATTTCAAGGGACCAGGATGCCTGCCATTGCCCGAGATCGCGAGATGATCGCATTGATGGGCCAGGACCTCCGCCGCTGCCAGATGGAGTGGACGAGCCTTCCGCGGAGTTTTATCGAAATGACCACCCGCTTTCTTTGATCGCCGCTATTTCTTTCGAGGACTTTCGGGTGACGATTTCGCTATTGACCGATTTTGACCCAACAGTTAGCCCCAGCTAGCTAGGAACCGTAGAGCCTGTCGGGTCCTAGCTGCATATAGCCGTGGGAAAGTGTTGAGATGTAATCGTCACGTAAAATCGGGTAAATAGTGATTTTACCTCCTTTATATGGAGTAAGAAATCTCATTCTTACTTCATCACAAGGTTTTACTCTCTCTCTCAAGAATCCTTTCTCTCTTTAAGAACAATGTCTTCAAGATCCTCAAAGAGAAACTTCTTCCCATTCATCTCTCGATGACTCTCCTGCCATGTATCGGTAAAGCGTGAGGAGTCGGTCGAGGAGGAAAAGAGGAATGCGTGATACCGAAGCCCTTGTAGGTTCGCCTCTATACCGCAGAGATCCCTGTTCAAGGAGGCCTCCGAGGCAGCCTGCCTTTTGCCGAGCCCGGTTTCTCGTAAGTATCTCAAGGTTCTTCGAGATTTTTACCAGGTTCCCGGGCGAGTCAAATTGATTCCCGCTGGTAACGAGTGCAAGGAATCCTCCGATTTCTTTACATGTTACGGCTTTTACGCATCGCCGTGATGTGGTTCCCAATTCCTGGTGCCATTGTTCGTGCGCTTCACCGCTCGAATCCGATCAGCCAACTCAGCCGCTCTGCCTCGAGAGTTGGCTTGGCGCACTAATTGCTAGCTTTAACTCGGATTGATCTTGGTCCCGATGATTTCAAGGTCTTTGGGGTACTCGGCCGACGGGGAGTGATTTACTATTCCATGCTGCCTAAGAAGGATATGGTCCGGATTCAGGGACTACTCAATCCCAAATCGCGGCAGGAGCGTCTTTGTTCAAATAGATGGCGAAGTCTGTCGAGGAGAGCTGCCTCCATCTATTTCCGCGGGCATGGAACTTTAACCGAGGTAATATGACGAAAATTCTGTTATCTATCTTACTTTTCTCGAAGCGCGGTCTTTGACAAAATTTTCGCTTTGTAGGAACAACCCTACCGCCAAGATTTGCCCGGTAACGCTTCGCTAAGAGATCTTCTTCGCCAAAGGCCGCTTTTCTGGAAATCCTTCCCTCGAACGGATCCGATGCGTTAACCTTTATCGGTCCCGGTTCTGTCTCGCCGACGACGCCAACCTGTTACCGGGTTCCTTCTGAGGCAGACAGGTCTCGTAAGGGGAAGGAAATCGACGATGGGGAAGGCTCGAAACCCTTCACCGCTGGGAGAAAACCTAGTTTTGTTCCAACGGAAAAGATGGAGCCAGCGTTTTCCACCTATCAACTTCTTTGATGGCCTTCCTCCGGAGTTTACTACTGATGAGTCGCTGAGGATGAGGAGAAACAACGGTTTTTGCCGAGGGCTCCCAACGTCAACGAGGTTTGGCCCTTCAACTTCTTTAACCTTGCGCTTGAACTGTGATATGAGCATGCTTGCTGATCTTGAGTTTCATGCAGGACTAAGAGTGTTTAGCGAGGCGCTGACTCGAAGCTCCGCGAAATCCAGGATTGCTAACTTCAAGACCACAGAAGGGAGCGAGCTTTTCCGGTTCGCTAAGAGGTGAAGGCAACGTAACGCTAAGCTGAGCTTCACGCCGGGCTCTCGTGACGGGCGAAAGGAGAGGAAGAAGGATGGTCGCAGCGGAGGTGGCAAGACGGGCGAATCGCTTGCGCTGAGTTTCAATGCTTTAAAGAAGCTCAGGAGTTTGTTGGTGATTTCCGCTGTGCCGAGGTTCGGTCAGAATCTTTACAAGTCTCGAACCCAGATTTCTTCGATTCCGAGATCGCTGAAATGAAGGATTTCATGGCCGAAAGTGCTCATGCTGAGTCCTTGGTTCCTCCGGTAGAAGAAAGAGTCCGAGACTATGGGAACCAATCGAGGTTTCCGAGGATACGGTGGAGGTCGGAGCTGAGAACACCGAATGGTGGGAATGCTCGAGGTGTGAATGAAGAAGTGGACCAGCCTGCTAGTTCATTTGGGATTTCTGCATCCGATTTCTCAACGCTGACTTCTTGTGAATTGAATTTTCTGGCCGCGGTGGCCGCTTTTAGTAATTTTATCCCTAACCGCTGGAGGTTGCATTCTTATGTTTTCGGACTGGCCGCTGGTGGCTTTGAATCCCGCCGCCTTTTGCGGCTTTTATGAATATGAAAATTTCTAGATTTCGCCTTTGTTTTGATTTATACTTTCGCCAAGTGAGGGAAGGATGGTAGTCACTTCAGATCCTAACTCTTTTTGTCGCTGGTCCAGATGCTACTTTTAGCGAGCCGCTTTTAGGTGTGTTTATAAGAGACATGTTTTGGGATCTCAGATAATATACTATGTCTGTGAGATGTCAAGATCCAGCAAGACTGGCTTGTGGCAAGACCTAGGTTTACTCTCAGCTTTGAGGCTGTGCGATGACTGATCGGCTTTCGCTTTGCTCGTTAGTGATTTCTTCCTCGATTCGCTTAAAGTCCGCGACTACCGCTTATATGACTTGTGTTAAAAGAATCGAGCTATCTTCGAATATATCCGAGACGCTTAAACCAAAATTTTGGTTTCATAGGCTATGATATCCTTTGTCGGATGTAAGAGGACCTTGTAGGTCTGACTACGCATTTTGTATTGAGGAACGCTTTATGAGCGTCCGTCGGGCCAATCGACGCGGAGTTTATTTTAAGTCGCTGGTGGACTGTCTTTATGGATAATACGAAGTTTAGTTATCTTTTAAGAAGTTGCGACGCCTCGCGCTTCTTTGAAGATATGATTTTCGCTTTTCCGCTGCTGATGCTAAGTAAGTATGAAAGATAGAAAGAATTTTATAAAAAATTTCGAAGTTTAAAGTACATATGATTCTCGCTTTTGTGGGAGATATAGAGATACGCGACTCCAGTCCCCCTTTTGGTGAGGGGATAGCTGAACTCGTTGGTTTCGACGAGCTGCCTACGCATCTCTTCGAGGATCAAGCCATCTCAGAGTTCTGATAGTTGCTGCGGACGTTTTACTCCCCGTATGTCGCCGCCCGATCGCGGCTGGTCGGATCAGTGGTATGTGGGGGTCGAGCTGTCCGTCTTACGGCGTGGATTCGAGGCTTTGTCGCCCTGAATCGCTGCCTGTTCGGATGATTCTGGATCATCTTTCTTCGAGTCTTCGGAATGTTGTGTGATTCCTTTGCTCGCTTCGGGTTGCCGCAGGGCGCCCGATCTTTTCGCAGTTTGAACTCGCCAGTAACAGTCTCGATCGCTTCGACTACCCCTGATGGCTGCGTTCCGGCCGGAGTCGGAACTTGATACCTAGGTGATATGTGGACGGTACTGCCTTCATGGAGTTGATCCATGGGGTTCCCATGATGGCGCTAGTGATATCGGGTTGTCGACTGCAAACTCGACGATCTTTGTAACTTCCTTCGCCATGATCGGAGTTTAATTTTCCCGAGGGTCATGGTAGTGACGCCCGAAACCCGCCAAAGGTTTTGGCTCTCGTGGATGACTTCCCAAGTGGGATCTTCATCCTGCAGGGTGTCGCTGAAGATGACGCTGACCGTGCTTCCAGATCGAATGAATGCGCCGACTTCGAGATCCCGGATGACCAGGTCGATTACCAAAGGGTCGCGAGTGAGGTTTGTCGATTCGACGGTCTCGTTCCTCGAAGCGACAGTGGTTAGGAACATCGCTGTCCGGAACCAGTTGGAACTGGTCTCGCTTTCGCCGTAGGCTTTTATCGATGAGACAGAGTCCTGGTAGAACCGTGATCCGATGATCATGTTTACCTCCGGGCGACCGCTGTTGTTTGGTCGTCTCGCCTTCTTCCGCTTTTCCCCCGATTGGTTTTCGGTCGCTGGTCTTCGGAGGTAGTTTTGTTAGTCTTTGGCGGTCGGAGTCCGGAGCAAGTCCTTTATACTCTTGACTTTGATAGCTCGGGCCGAGGAGTTTTGCGGCGAAGCGGGCCCGAACCTTGCAGTTCGCAGTGGAGTGGCCTCGGTCTCGTGGAACTCGCAGTAGAGTTATCCTTGTACTGGTTCCTGGTCCAGGTGTTTCCGGAGGTTTTGCCCTCGCCCGAAGTTGATGGCGAAGTTATGTTCGCTTTGACGCCTTCCCTTCGATGGACGATTTGTCGCTATAGAGGGTTTCTTCGACGCCGTTTTCGTCCGTCCGCTTCCGCGATAAGCTTCATCTCTTCTTCCATGATGATGAAGTCCGTTGCCTTGTGGAGAGTGTCCTGATTGTCCGCGCTTTTCCAGAGTATCCACTCGAACTTTGACTTGTACCGAGAGTTTTTCTCGTGGCGCCGACATGGCGATTGTCGCTGATGCCCGCTACTCGCCATCACCAGTTTGAACCTTCGATGAAGTCGCTGGAGGACTCGCCTTCCTTCTGAGCTAGACCTATAGATCCACGCCGGACGCTTCTATCCATGAACATGGAGTACTGTTTGAGAAACGCCGAGGCCAGTTGGCGGAAGCTTCCGGCGGAGTTCCGCTTGAGCCGAGAACCACTCGAAAGCAGCACCTTTGAGATGCTCGACGAAGAGAAGACAATGACCTGCGCCCCGCTCGGCCCGAGTTTGCACCTACCCATTTATCTGGAAGGACTGCAGGTGCGACTTTAGATCCGCTGCACCGCCATAGATCGGGATTTTGATCTTCCCTGGTCTGAGATGCGGTTTCCGCGGATCCGAAAGTGGTGAACGGTGTTTTCCGCGGCTTCCTCGAGAAGTCTATCGATCTCGGGCGGAACTGGTCGCCTGATGGATCTGGCGATTTTACCGCCACTTCAGCCACGGTCTTTTGAGAGATTCACGGAGATCACGGATCTCGCTTATTGCCGCCGGGCGTTCAACCTGTCGACGCTGGTCGCGATAGATCCGAAGTTTGATCTTCCGCGAAGTTCTTCCTGCTCCATCCAGAGAGTTCTTCTTCCTCTTCGCTGGCCTATCGGCGAGGATACCGCCGCCGAGCGGACTGGCTTCGGTTCTTCGTGGATGTCAGCGCCTTCATCGGGATCCGATCGGTCGCTGACATCTAGATCGATGCGCCGACGCCGCTTCCTTGTTTCCGCAGCCGGAGTGGAAGGTCCGCGAGGTCGCTTTGCTGTCCTCTCGAGCCGCTCTCTGAGTGGGCTCTTTCGGCATCTTTCTCGTGCTTCGAGATCCGGTCGAAGTCTCGCCGCTGGGCGCGCCTTTGGTGGATCCGCGCAGCTTGCTCCTGCAGTTAAGGTATCGACCTGTTTGGCGAAAGCAGGTTATCAGCTTGTCCGTTGTTCCGCCGCCTGGGCGAAGTAAACAGTTCTTCATCCGCTTGAGCTTCAGTGTTTGCATCAGCAGTGACGTGGACGCGCTCCGCTGGAGTCTTCAGCGCTGGCATCGACGGGTGTGCCGCCTAGCTGGCTGATCCTTGGTGGCGCCGGCTGACATGATCGAGCGTGCAGTTGGCGAGATAGATAGATCCGTAACCCCTCCTTCTAGCCAAATCGTGGAACCGAAATTCACACCACAATTTCCGATAAAGACTTGTGGAGGAAAACCGAAGTTAACCCGATCTTCCTTGAAGGTCCCGGATATCTGCTGGGCGCATACCTAAACAATCAATAAAATAGAAGTTGCGAAAATAGAAATCGTAAAGATGAGCGGAAGAAAGATCTTATTTCTGAATTCGCTTTGAAAGCGGAACAAGGTGAGAAGTAAACTACAAGAGCTGTCGCTAGTCCCGTCGCCTAAGTCTATCCTAGTTGAGTCGCAGCTCGCTAGTGAAAACAGAAAAGAATGCTTAAATCGCTCTAAGTGCTAAGTGCTCGAAAATTTGTGATCTGGTTTGCTTCTTGCTCAAAGCTCTCCTTATATACTCCTCCTATGACGGCTCTATCTCGCGGGCTGAGCTGGGCTTTTCCATTTTCGCCCATCTTTGTATTTATCGGAAACTTGACATTTATCTTCGAAATCTCGACATTTATCTTCTGGAAACTTGACATTTATCTCTTATGTGAGGATAAAGATAAACCGTCATAGTTATCCTTCTTTTCGAAAATCGTGACGGCCGCTTTGGCCGCGCTGGGCCGCTTAGGCGCTTTTACGGTTTTTCAAAGAACAGTCTTTGAAGGTCTCGGTGTTTCCGAAGGAACCTTTAATTCCTTGTTTAGTCGAGGAAGTGGCGACTGATCCAACAAGCTTAGATGGGATCGAACCGACACGATAGGAACGACCGGACGAGGGGCCGGACCGACGCCAGGCCGACGCGGCGATGGCCGCCGGCGCCAGGTTGGTGCCGCTGCCAGGCCGCAGCGGATTTGTGCCGCCAGCGCCAGGTGGTGCCGCTGGCGCCAGTCGACCTGCGACGGTGCCGCAGGCGCCAGGCCAACTCTGTCTCCAGGTACGGCGCCAGCCGCCGCGGTTCCTGGTGCCGCCGCGCCAGGCCGGGTGCCGCCGGGCGTGGCCTGGCGGCGACGGTGCCGCTGGCGCCAGGCCAACTCTCGTCGCCGCGGGCGCTAATCGATTCCTGCTACCCGCTGGCGCTTTTGGCCAGCTTCATACCGTGCCGCCTGGCGCGGCCGCCTGCCCTTGCTGGCGCCAGGCGGGTGCAGTGCCGCTGGCGCCAGGCCAGCTCCGCTCCCGCTGGGTGCGCCGGGCCGGCAGGGCCGCCGCCAGGCCAGCCTGCGCTCGGCGGTGCCGCGTTGGTGCAGCCGCTGGCGCTAAAGCCTCGTCCCGCTGCGCCGGCGCTAAAGCCGCTGCCCTGCCGCCGGCGCTAGGTTGGTGCGCTGGCGTTAGGCCAGCCCTGCCGCGTGCCGCTGGCGCTTAGGCCAGGCCCGTTGCGGCCGGCCAGCGCCAGGCCGGTGCCATGCCAGGCCAGCTCAGGCCCGCTGGCCGCCGCGCCAGGCCGGGTGTTGCCTAGCTCGCCCCGCTGCTGCTGGTGCCAGGCCGTCTTTGCCGTTCGTTGGTTCGATCTTTCCCTCGTCAGTCGCTTGCGGGAAATCTTTCGAGTTTTGGGAGGGTCTCTAGTCGTAGATCTCGAGATAATTGTTTCCAACGAGATTCTGCGAGTATCGGGATTTTGAGATGGACTTAGATCTTCAGATTTTCCGCCGTCGAGGATGAGAGCAATGTGGCTCCGAGTTTTAGATATGTTTAAAGATGAATCTTTGAAACAATCGGGAAGGTTTTACGGAAGACTCATTGTAGATCTCGGACAATCCAGACATGGATTTCAAGGGACCAGGATGCTGTCATTGCCCGAGATCGCGAGATGATCGCATTGATGGGCGCCAGGACCCTCGCCGTTGGCGCCAGATGGGAGTGGACGAGCCTTCCGTGAGTTTTATCGAGCGACGACCCGCTTTGATTTGATCGTCGCTTGGCTTTTCTTTCGAGGACTTTCGGGTGACGATTTCGTCATTGACCGATTTTGACCCCAACAAGGCCCATCACCCTAAGGCAAACCGACCTAGAAGTGGGTATATAAGGAGAGCAAGAGCAGAAGAGAAGGGCATCCCGAAAATCCGAGAATTAGACTTAGAGCATCCTGCTAGCTTAGAAAAACTAGGGTTTAGGTGGTTAGGCTAGCGGAGCAAGGCTTAGGACGTTTGACTGCCTGCGACTCTATCTTTTTCTTTAAATCGCAACTCTCTTTGTCTTTCGGAAAATCCTTGTACTCGTTTCTCTTATCTAATAAAACGCCTCCGGGCAAATATTTCAATTCCTATTTTTTGTCTTCTGTTTACTTTATCGATTTCGTGTGGCAACGCATAGAATCCGGACCTTCAAGGAAAGTCGGGTTTACTTGGCTTTGCTCCGCAATCTTACTTATCAGAAATTGACGGTGTGAATTTCGGTTCCCACAAATCTCTTAGAAATGGATTGACATCTTGTATTCTACAACATTTAATTAGGACCCTAGAAAAGTCCTTTCATCAAATTGGCGCCGTTGCCAAGGTCTAAGTTTATTTTGACATTGGGATTTAGTCATTTGCTTGAGACTAAGTCATTTTTATTTTTTTATTATCTTGTGATATTGGTTCTCTTGCTTCTTCTATCTTTGACTTTCAGGTGTATGATCACAAGAAGCAGAGGGGCATCTAACTTGGTTCCTACTGTTGAAGAGATTGCTGCACTTGAAAGGGAGATAGCAAGAAAAATAAGAGAAGTAGAGCAACAGGCTCATCTTCAAAGGTTGGGGTTTGAGATGGAGAATCTGCCTCAAGATGGTGATGTCCTAGGGGCCAATGGTCCAAGAGCTGACAATCCTAGACCACCACGCCAGCCACACCACCAACCACGCCAAGCAAGAGCCATTGGAGCCTATGACCAACCTCACATTCATGGTCATAGGTTGGGAATCCGAGCACAAGCTGTGGAGAACAACAACTTTGAGATCAAATCAGGGCTGCTCAATGTGATAGAGAACAACAAGTTTCATGGCTTGGCTGTGGAGGATCCACTAGATCACTTGGATCAATTTGACAAGTATTGTGGTTTGTCCAAGACCAATGGAGTCTCTGAAGATGCTTTTAAACTCAGGCTGTTTCCTTTCTCTCTAGGAGACAAAGCTCATCAGTGGGAGAAGGCTCTACCAAGTGACTCTATCATCACTTGGAATGATTGCAAGAGGGTATTCCTAGAGAAGTTCTTCTCTTCCTCAAGGACAGCTAAGATCAGAAATGAAATATCTGGTTTTCAGCAAAAGAATCTTGAGAGCTTCAGTGAAGCATGGGAGAGGTTCAAGGGCTATTGGTCTCAGTGTCCACATCATGGCTTCACAAAAGAGAGTTTGCTTAGCACCTTCTATAGAGGAGCTCTACCACAATGCAGAAATAGGCTTGATACTGCTAGCAATGGTTTCTTCTTGGGAAGAACTGAAGAGGATGCTGAAGAACTAGTAGAGAACATGGCCAAGAGTAACTCAGTTTATAGTGAGTAGCATGATAGAGCCAATAGAAGTGATGACCAGCACAAAAGGAAGGAAATCAAGACCTTGCAAGAAAATATAGATTTGCTTCTCCACCCAAGCTAAACAAGAACAGATGAATTTTGTGGGTGCTCCTAGTCAAGAGGTTCCTCCTACAATCAATGATGTTGATGGTTTAGAAGGCCAAGAGGAGATGTGCTTCATCAATGCTAATGGCACATGGTATAGGAAGGAGCCAAACTTCCAATACCAAAACAACTATCAGCCAAGACCTCACTACAACAATCAACAAGGAGGCTACCAAACAAATCAGTCATCTCAGCCTCAAGGAAGTTCTTCCCAAGCTCCAAGCTCAAATATGGAGTCCATGTTCAAGCAACTCTTAGAAGCTCAAGAAAGAAATGCTAAGAACATTTGTGATGAGTTCAAGAACATCCATGCTAAGATTGATGGAACTTATTCTGATCTCAACAACAAGTACATGCAACTTGCCTCCCACCTCAAAGCTTTGAGAGCCAAGTTGCCTCAATGTCTTCATCCTCCAAGAATCCAATGGGATCTCTACCAGGAAAACCAGAGAAGAACCCTAAGGAGACTTGCAATGTTATCCTCTCCACTTCTTCAAGGATTGTGTTGAGTGATCATAAGAATGATGTTGATGAGATTGAGAGGCTAGTGCTTGGAAATCAGACTGAAAATGATAAGAGACTGGTTGTGGCCACAGCTGAAGCTAGAGTTGTGAAGAGAGCTGATAAGAAGGTTCAAGGAAAGATTCTGAAGATTGATGAGCCTACAGTTGAGACACAAGTTGAGAAGAGTGCTAACCTCAAGCTGAAAGAAGTGAAGGAAGAGGACAATGAGATTGAGCTATCACCCTATGATAAGCTCCCTTTCCCTCAAAGGTTCCTCACCAAAGCTCAGAAAAAAGTGGTCTCCAAATTCAGAAAGACCTAAGTGATATTGGAGTCAAACTTCCAGAGATCACCAATATGCATGCTGCTCATGTCCAAATGATGCTCATACAGGACATTCTCACCCACCAAGCTGAAGTGGCTGAACTTTGGACATCTCACTTCTGAAGATTGATCCACCAATCCCTCCAAAGTCTCTCCCTAAGCTTGAGTCTCAAGGGAAGTTCAACTTGTCTTGCTCACTTGGTAAACTAACTATGGATGATGCTCTTGTTGATAGTGGTGCTAGTGTGAATGTCATCTCCTTGGATATGGTGCAGAGTATTGGGATTGAAAGCATGGAACCAGATACTCCTCCTCTCACCTTTGGGGATTCCTCTTCTACAACCCCACTTGGCATAATCAAGGACTTCCCCTTGAAGATTGGATCCTGCACCATACCCATTGACCTCACTGTTTTGAAGATGGCATCTGAAGAGAGAGTCCCTTTGATCCTTGGCACTCCTTTCCTCACAACAGTTGGAGCTTGCATTGACTTTCCCAACAAGAAGGTCACCCTCATGCATGTCAACAAAGCTGTCTCCTATCCTCTCCAACCTCCAATGGAATCAGACTATTTTGGGACAATCACTTGTGATGGACACGCTGTTGAGAAGCCCCAAGATGAAGAGGTTGTTGGTAAGATAGAAGATCCTGATGGAGAGTCTTCAAAAGAGTTGTGTGATGAGCACTTGGAACGTGCTAAAACAGGGGGGGTGAGTGGAGTCTCAAAGGCCACTCATGGCAAGAAGAAGATGGTGAAAGAGCCTCATCCTCCACCTCTTGATTTGCTCTCACAAACTCTCACTCTCCATCCAAAGAAGCTCAGACATGGTGTCCTTGAGTACAAGATCAAGCATAAGGGCAGGTCTACACAATTCTCAAGTGCTAGAGCCATCATCACTCCTCGGCTCCAAGATGACCCAATCAAGCTTCAAGAGCTTCTCTCTCAGGTCCTCACCATCACACTTGAAGGTGGGAAGGATCCTCCTTCTCACTAGTGCAAGAGACAAGGTAGTCAAGCTCAGTGACTCAAAACAAGCTCACTTGGGAGGAAGTCCCATGGTTATCCTTGTACATAGCTTTGAAATTTCAATTTTCCTTTTAAGTTTTTAATAAAAGTGGTCAAGATTTTCAGGTTTAGCCAAGCACTAGAGGAGAGAAGAATGGTGGTGAACCACTTGAGCCCCATGATCCATGTAGCAGCCTCCTCTAGTTGCTATGAACCAAGCCAGCTTCTAGTCATGACACAAGCACCATGCCCAATTCTCCTTGTGTGGTATCACTCCAACCCTTCTTGTATATACATTTGCTTTTCCTTTGTTGAGGTATCTCTTACTCACTTACTCACACAGGAGACTGTGTGATTTAAGTGTGGGGGAGGTACCGGATATTTGATCATGTTTGCTTTGTGATTTTGAGTCTCATGCATTGCATTGTGCATTCATAAGTGCATAGAAAATCCAAAAAAAATTAAATTTTTGAACCATGTAGATTGCATCACTTGCATCCTTAAGATTGAGTCTAGTGCATATAGATTGCATTCATTTGCATATGGAGCATTGCCTTGTAAAGAACACTCATTTGCACTGAATTTGACACCCTAGTTAAACATATCAGGTAGCTTGAGCATCTTTTGAAAAAGCTTGCATGCTTTGAGCCTTGAAAGCTCTTCTTGAAACTTGCTTGCTTGATATTGGCATTGTTCTTAAGGCCAGCTCCATCCTGAACTTAGACTCGAATGAACTTAATCTCTCTTGCATATGGGCATTTGCATACTTTGTCAAGGATCTCATACACATTTGGGTTATCTTTTTCCATTGTACCACCCTTTGTTAACCAAAATGGCACTCCCTACCCTTGAACCCTATCCATTCTTTGAAGCCTACATTGATTTGCTTGAGTGAGGCCTCTTTTGATAGCTTGTCATGTGCAAAATCTTGAGAGTATTGGGAGCGACATGGATTTGTTCTCATCTCTTGCTAGCATAGGGTCATCATTTGAGCTAGCTTCTAGGATGGTGAGTGAAGTGTTTGTTACCTAATGGCTTACATTTTGGGTTTGGGTATATGACAATGTTGAGATCGATGAACAAAGAAAGTTTTGAGAAAGAAAAAAACCCTAGGGATCTAGAAATGAAAAATGAAAAGCTCTTGATTGAAGTTTTTGACCTTCCCCCTCATGTATATATATAAAAAAAAAGAAGAAGGAAAAGAAAAAAAAAAGAAGGAAAAGAAAAAGAAAAAGAAAAAATTCAATAAGATAGTGGGGAAGGAAAAACTTAAGAGTTAGAGTTTAGAATGTGAATAGAGGTCCTTAGAGGTTGAATCTTGAGAAAGAAAATGTTCATTGGGTGAGTGATGTGAGTATGTCTTCATTTTGGGTTATGAGATGAATAAAAAGGGTGTAGATCTTGTAATCACTTAGGAATTGGGTAGAACGATGAGGATGGATCCATGTATGCATGAATTGCTCCTAGTCTTAGATAAATTTTGCATAATGATCAAGCTCCTTGATTTTTGAGTGATTGCCACCTTGAAATGATGCATTGAACCTTCCTTTTCATCCATGTTAGACCATTTGTTCACCTAGCCAAATGATTGAGATCATGTGCCCATTTGTGAGACTTCACCTGTGTGTGTGTGTGTGAATCAATGTGAGGGCTGGTTAAGAGAACATGTTGGTTGATAGGCATTGCATCTGGTGTAGAGACATAAGAGTAATTGATAAGCCTTGTGAAGCTAGAGCATAATAAGAGAATTTGCTCATGCTATTTGCTATGTGTGGGAACCGAAATTCACACCGTCGATTTTAATGAATAAAAACGGAGGAAAGCCAAGTTAACCCGACTTTCCCTGAAGGTCCGGATTCTCTGCAACAGCCAACGACAAGTGACCGAATAAATGCGGAGAAGGTTTTGTTAAAGATTTGGGACTGGACCTTAAGAAAGGCTGCCTACGTACCCCTTTCGAGGATCAAGTCGGACGTAGTTCAGTTTAGAAAGAATTGAACAAGAAATCGAACCGTCTGGGCGGGTTCGTCTGGTATGACCGTTTGTCATAGAAACAGGCATGTCGAAGATAAAGCCTAGGGTTTCTATGTGCGGAGCTCTGAAGTAAAAGAAATGTCCGATCCTTCCGAGAGGAGCGGAGATTTGCGAGCAGGAGGCGGCCAGGCGATCTAGGGCCTTCCTTGCTAGTCTAACCGCCTAAATTCTAAGTTCTATCAGCCAACAGGAGCTCTCTAGGTCTCCAATCTAGGATTTTCGGATCCCCTTCTCCTCTGCTCTTGCTCTTATTATATACCCACTCCTAGGTCGGTTTGCCTTAGGATGATGGACCTCGCCTTTGGGCCCAAGTTTATCCCTTCAGGAAGTATTCCATTTTCGTCGATCTTTATAATTATCCTCGAGTTTTCCCCTATTTTTCGGTGACTTGATGTTTATCCGATGTTCGGGAAATCGGATAAACCGTCATAGCTTGATTGGGCCTGAATTCTTAAAATCGTAAGTGAGTCTGTGGACTTTTCTTAAGTCGTTGAACGTTTTATACGATGTTCAAGTTAATCGATCTTTGTTTTATACGATATCTTCTACGAGAAATCCAATTCTCCTAGTTTTTGTCGTAAGACATCGAGGACGATTCCAACCGAGTCGAATCGAAAGATGTTTACTCCGTAGCCGTGATCGTACCAAACTCACGAGGATTAATCCAAACAAACCAAGATGGGATCAGACCGAGCATGATGGGACCGAGACCAGGACGAGGGCCGTCAACTGGCGTCAGGGGGCTTGCCGGCGGCTTCAGGCCGGGGTGCCGTCGGCGCCAGTTCGTTTTGGAGTTTAAGACCCTTGTGATCTGTTTTCCAGCGAGACTTATATGGTCTGGTTATGTGTCATGAGAGACTTTCGAGCATGATGCTGTTGATGTATTTGTTTTGGTCTGGGCGTTGTGAGGCCATTATGTGTTTGATTTTTATGAACTTTTTTTTCGAAGTATGAGAAAGAGGGTGTGAGTTGTCGTCTCATTCCTAGTTCCCTGATGATCACCGTACCTATTATTTGCATAAAGCGAGATTTTCCGGTTTACGATTCGTTGAAAAGTTAGTGAAGCGAATAGGCTTAAGTGAAGAGAAAATTTTGGATCTCGTATACCATACTATATGCTGTGAGATGTCAAGATCCAGCGTGGCTGGAGTTTAGGGCAAGACCTAGGTTTACTCTCGGACTGAGGCTTTGCGATGAAAATCGGCTTTCGTTTTGCCTGTTTTCGATTTTAACCTGACTCGTACCGTTTAAAATCCGCGAATTGTTGTCGGCTTATATGATTTGTCTAGGCGTGAGTCGAGCTACTTCCTTACGAAAGCTAAACCAAAATTTGGATTTCTTGTATAGCGCTATGTTTATCCTTGTCGGATGCAAGAGAGCCTACCCTTGAAGACTATTTGTCTGTTTAGGACGTTAGAGTATGTTTGTTGTGATCAGCAACAACGACATGATGCCAGTTTAGAGGCATGTTTTAGAGGTGTGTTTGTATGTTTTGAGGAAAAGAATGTCCTTCGAGCGTTAGCGACGTCTCGCAATGCTGAAGGTCGAGTTTCCCTTGTGCCGCATTTCGTGGTTGAAATGTTCGCGGGCTTTGGAGATGTTTTGTGAATGTTCGCAGCCAGAAACTGTTGTTTTGGTTTGGGCCGGGACCAAAGTGCGTAAGTTCGACCCAGGGAGAAGCGTCTACATTCCCAGTGCTTCGTGAAGTGTTGGCCTTCCGGGATTTGTTTGTATATATTTAAGGATGACTCGTATAACTCTTGGAGCCTTGTCACGAGTGTTTCTTTTCATACCGTATTTACGGGGCGTATAGAACTTAATCGATTGTGATAAGTTTAAATCTTCCGTTAACCATATGGTTGTTAGGACTGAGTTTTGGTATGAAGAGTTTATCGTATGATTTCCGATTCTGGGTTATCGACAAATTGTTTGCGTAATAGTCACTTGGCGTTCTATGAACAAACCGTGGATTGTTGTTTTTAGCCGTTAAGTGATTGGAGCGGTGCTCGCTCAGTAGCTTTGGATTGGCATGGAGGCTAGATTCAGCCGTATCGCCAAGGAAGTTGTTGGTAGCGATCAGACCATGACCCTTATTAAGGTCATGTTAGTTCGATTGTCCTTAATGGGGATGCGAATTCAGGTCCGGACTTTCACGGTAGTTGGCGAGGGCTAAATAGCGTTGCGAGATAGACATGCCAAGTATAGCGGAGTTTTCTGAGTTATGGCTGTTGGCTTTTAAAGCGATCTTCCACTTTAGGTCTCAGTTATCGATGAATGGTTCATTATAAATTCTTTTTGTTGCATGAAAATCGTTTCATTTTATCCGGGAAAAATTTAAAGGGATCGGCCAGGACACGTCGGGTTCGCCTGCGTGATTATTTCCTTTCGGACGTAACGGGGTGAAAGCAGGAGCCAGAAACCTTGTGGAGCAAAACTGTCTATGAAAGTTACCCTGGATCCATTATGTTCATTTTACGAAAGTTGCTTTGTATGAATTGACTCGACCATACAGAGGATTTTTCAGTAAAAGCGATTTAAGAGGGTTTTCGTAAAGGTAACGGAGAGTGTTTCTCAAATTACTTGCGATATTTGCGACCACGGATTATGTTTTCCTCATTCACTTTTGCGTACTGCAAAGTCGTTTTGCATGAGACCGATCATGTTTTCCATAGGCTGTTTTGTTTTAAAATGTTCTTGTTATACGAAAGTAATGGATGACCGGTTTCATGGAGATAGAAAATCGCAGATTGTTAAAGTAGCGATGTTTCTGCGGATTACACGGAGATGTTTCGCTATGATTTCGACCTTTGGATGGCTGCTTGAATTACTCACGGAGTTTTACGAAGGTTATTTCGTTATTTTCGTAGTTCACCGTCGTGCTATTAGTCTGGCGTTGGTACACGTTTCTAGTCGAGTTTGCGGCGAGGCGGCGTTGAGTTTTCAAGACTATGTTTGTAGCGTTTGGGCTTATGCGCTAGCATTTTAAGGCGAATCTTATTGCTGCGAGTTTGCTTTGTCAAAGCGTTTTCTTGATGCTGAAGCAAAATTTGAAGATGGGATTATCACGGGTATAGTATCGTACCTACTTCCCTTTTCTTTTCGAAGAGAAGCGGGTTAGCCGTTCTTCGAAGGCTTGTGTGCGTTTTTCTTTGTTTTAGGAAGCGGGATGAGTATGCTTTTAGAGCCGCGGCAATCGTTTCTCGGTTTTGAGACTAGATCGGTTTGCATGTTCTGCCTGGACAATCAAGGAGCGATGGAACAAGACTGGAAATTTTGCCTAAGACTTAGCTTGCTAGACTAACCACCTACGTCCTAAGTTCCTAAATTCTGGCAGTTTTCAAGACGTTTTGTTCCTGTCCTCGAAGAATTAAAACCTTTACAAAATTTTTGAGAAAATAATCTTTTGAAGGTTTTGGCATTTCGAAGGAATCCCATTTCCTCGTATAGTCGAGATGTTTGGTGTTTAGAATAACGTGATTGTACCAAACTCACGAAGATTGATCAAACAAGCCGAGATGGGATCAGACCGAGCATGATGGGACCGAGACCAGGGCGGGCGCCGACCGGCGTCAGGGGGCCGCGGCATCGAGGCGGCCAGCGTGCCGCGCTGCCAGCCAGGCGTAGCGACGTGCTGCCGGCGCCAGGCGAGTGCCGCCGGCGCCGGCTAGCGTGGCAGCGTGCCTGTGCCATGCGGGTGCCGCCCGGCGCCAGGCGCCCGTGTGGCGCGTGCCGCCGGCAGGGCGAGGTGCCACGGCACCAGGCGGCTCGCGTGATACATGCCGCCGGATCAGGCCGGGTGCCGCCCGGCGCAAGGCGGCTCGGCGTGGCCGCGTGCGCGGCCAGCCGACCTGCGTGGCGATGCCGCCCGGCATGGCCAGTGCCGCCCGGCACCAAGCCGCTCAGCGTGACCGCGTGCCGCGGCATGGGCGGCTTACGCCCGTGGGTTTTCGTTGCCTGATCTTTCCCTGTTAGTCGTTCGATGCGGGAAATCTTCGAGTTTGGAAGGATCTTTAGCCGTAGATTTTGAGATAACCGTTTTTGACCCAACAGGATCTTCCGAGATTCCTCGAGTATCGGGATGGACTTGGATTCGCAGATTTTCCATCTTCAAGGGTTTGAGTAATGAGGCTTCGAACTTTAGACGCTTTAAAATATGAACTTTTAAACAATCGAGAAGGCTTTGCGGAAGAATCATTGTAGTTCTCGGACAATCCGGACATGGGTTTAAGGGACCAAGATGCTGCCGTTGCTCGAGACCACGAGACGATTGCATAGATGGGCACCAGGACCCTTGCCGCCGGCGCCAGACGGGAGACAACAGGCCTGCCGCTGGCGCCAGACGGGACAGGGCAAGCCTGCCGCCGGCGCCAGGCGCCCTGCCGCCCGTGCCGTGTCCTGCGTCCGCCTGTGCCTGCTGTTGCTTGCCTTCGTCGATCCCCGGGGATCTTGGAATCAAAGATCGAGTTACGAAAACTCAGGCAAAGATGTATGGTACTGAGACAGGACCGGACTCGTCCTATGACGGGACAGAGAGATCCTTCTCATGGGCGAGGTGGTCGAGACAGAGATATTGTTTTCTTCGTAAAATCTCAACGGAAGCTCCGATTGAGACGAAACGAAAACCATCTTGACCTAGACTCAAAGGAGAGAAAAGTGAGGTTTCCACAGGCGAGGTGGCCATGGGCGAGGTGACCTTGGTGATGGTTGTTCTCATCCACGGGCGAGGTGGCCGGGATAGTGATTTTGTTTCCTTCGTAAAATCTCAACGGAAACTCCGATTGAGATGAAACGAAAGCCATTTTGACCTAGACACAAAGGAGAACAAAGTGGGCTCTTTCTAAGGCGGACTGGGAAGACTGATCTTACCCTATGGAAAGTCGTCCTAGTAAGATCAAGCTCCGACTTCCTTTCGTTTTCCCGTTTGTTCCTCGAGAGTTGTTTGTAAAAAGTATGGCAGTGGGAATCGGTGAACCGATTTGCCGTGCTTCTGTTCCGAGAGTAATATAGGGTTTCCCCAAGGTTTCTAGGAGAATAAGTTTTATTTTTCCGAGAGGTTCTCGAAAGAAACGTTTTTTGTAGAAACCTTGCTCGTTGCGATTTCTATAACTTGGTAACAAGACGAATTTTTGGGGTTTGATAGATTTTATCGTTGTCCTTTCTGTTTAGATAGAGAAATTGCGAGCTCATTTTCGTGCTCTTCCTGTGGCGGAAAGCCGCGGCTAGGTTTTTGATTTGCTCGAGCACCGTGGCGTTTGCGTAAGCGTTGGCCGTAGGAACAGTCGCTGCTGGAGTTGTTTTACCATCGTTGACGCAAACTGCAACTTTTTCTTTCATATTTCCGGACATCGGTTCGATCAAGCGCTTTGCGGCCGTATGAGTAAGAGTAATCCATCCTCCTCCTTCAGTGCCAAACTGTGGGAACCAAAATTCACACCGTCGATTTTAATGAATAAAAACGGAGGAAAGCCAAGTTAACCCGACTTTCCCTCAAGGTCCGGATTCTCTGCGACAGCCAACGACAAGTGACCGAATAAATGCGGAAAAGGTTTTGTTAAAGATTTGGGACTGGACCTTAAGAAAGGCTGCCTCATACCCCGAGGATCAAGTCGGACGTAGTTCAGTTTAGAAAGAATTGAACAAGAAATCAAACCGTGCGCGTGTTCGTCTAGTATGAGCGTTTGTCATAGAAACAGGCATGTCGAAGATAACGCCTAGGGTCTCTATGTGCGGAGCTCTGAAGTAAAAGAAATGTCCGATCCTTCCGAGAGGAGCGGAGATTTGCGCAGGAGGCCCAGGCGTTCTAGGGCCTGCCTTGCTAGTCTAACCGCCTAAATTCTAAGTTCTATCAGCCAGCAGAGCTCTCTAGGTCTCCAATCTAGGATTATCAGATCCTCTTCTCCTCTGCTCTTGCTCTTATTATACCCACTCCTAGGTCGGTTTGCCTTAGGATGATGGACCTCGCCTTTGGGCCCAAGTTTATCTCTTCAGGAAGTATTCCATTTTCGCCGATCTTTGTAATTATCCTCGAGTTTTCCCTATTTTTGGTGACTTGATGTTTATCCGATGTTCTGGAAATCTGATAAATCGTCATAGCTGATTGGGCCTGAATTCTTAAAATCGTAAGTAATTCGTGGACTTGTCTTAAGTCGTTGAGCGTTTTATCGATGTTCAAGTTAATCGATCTTTGTTTTATCGATATCTTCTACGAGAAATCCAATCCTCCTAGTTTTGTCGTAAGACATCGAGGGCGATTCCAACCGAGTCGAATCGAAGATGTTTACTCTGTAGCCGTGATCGTACCAAACTCACGAGGATTGATCCAAACAAACCAAGATGGGATCAGACCGAGCATGATGGGACCGAGTCCAGGGCGAGGGCCGTCGACCGCGTCGGGGCTTGCCGCCCGGCAGAGCTGGTCGCATGGCGTGCCGCCCGGCAGGCGGGTGCCACCGGCGCCAGGCGAGGTGCCACCGGCGCCAGGCCGGCTCGCGTGACGCGTGCCGCCGGCGCCAGGCCGGCTTGCCGCCCGTGGGTTTTCCGTTGCCTGATCTTTCCCCCGTTAGTCGTTCGTGCGGGAAATCTTCGAGTTTGGAAGGATCTTTAGCCGTAGATTTCGAGATAACCATTTTTGACCTCACCAGAGAGTGGATATTCAAATTTGAGAAAATCTCGTATAACTTCTTTTCAAATTATCCGAGACTTTTTGTTTTAAGAAATACTTTCCAGAGACTTTCAGTCATTGATTCCGTCGTGACCAATTTTGACACCAACACTATGTTTCTTTAGGATGTGAGGTTGAGTGCTATGAGTGTTTCCTTTGGCTTTGTTCCCATCCTTGCATCCATCCCCCTTGTGTTTGAAAAAGTTTACTTGAGGACAAGCAAAGGTCTAGTGTGGGGGAGTTGATGTCTTGCATATTTACATGTTTTTAGCTATTATATCTTGTGCATTTTTGCTCATTTAGATTAGGCATTAGGCATCTTTAGGCTCATTTTGCATTCATAAGTCTCTATCAGGTGTTGGAGTATACTTTTGGAGGTATGGGAGATGTTTGGAAGTTTTGTGATGAAAAAGAAGGGTTTAAAGATGAATATGTACAGAGGCCTTAGAAGTATCTTGTGATGCTAAGATTTGGTGGAGACATGGAATTCTGAGTTAGCTTTCCAATGGAAGTGGTTTCAAGACATTTGGAGCCATATTGGAGGAGTTATGATCAATTGAGTGGAAGCATGTCAAGCCACCCGGGTGACAATACCCGTGGTCAACCACCGCACATGCTAGACGCCTAGAACGCACGCGGCCTGGACGTGCTCGGGCGAGGGAACGCGCAGGACAGCATCTGGGAAGGACGAGACACGCGGGCTGGAGTGCTCGGGGTAGCTTACCCGCACGGGTTAGTCCTTGCTGATGGAGATCACGCGGGTGCATGTTGGGGTCAAAATCGGTCAATGACGAAATCGTCACCCGAAAATCCTCGAAAGAAAAGCCAAGCGACGATCAAAACCAAGAAACGGGTCGTCGCTCGATAAAACTCATGGGAAGGCTCGTCCGCTCCCGCCTGGCACCAGCGGCAAGGGTCCTGGCGCCCATCCGTGCAATCATCTCATAATCTCGGGCAATGGCAGCATCTTGGTTCCTTAAAACCCATGTCCGGATCGTCCGAGATCTACGAGATCTTGGATCCTTGACGACGGAAAATCTACGAATCCAAGTCCATCTCAAATCCCGATACTCGAGGAACCTTGTTGGATTAGAAACGATTATCTCGAAATCTACGGCTAAAAGAACTTCCCAAACTCAAAGATTTCCCGCAAACGACTGACGAAAGATCGAACAACGAAAAACCCACGGACGGAAAGATGGTCTGGCACCGGCGGCGCGGAGCGGGCGGCCTGGCGCCAGCGGCACCCGTCCGCAGCGGGCGGCCTGGCGCCCGGCACCGTCATCGCGGGCGGCCTGGCGCCCGGCGGGGCGGGCGGCCTGGCGCCAGCGGCTCCAAATCCGCGGGCGGCCTGGCGCCCGGCACCCGCCTGGCGCTGGCGGCACCATCATGCGAATTCGTGGCGTCGGTCCACGGCCCTCGTCCGGTCTCGGTCTATCGTGCCTGGTTCGATCCCATCTTAGCTTGTTTGGATCAATCTACGCGAGTTTAGTGCGATCCGGTTATTCTGAAACACCACTATCTCGACTTACGAGGAATTGAGGTTCCTTCGAAACACGAAACCTTCAAAGACCGTCCTTCGAAAACCGTGCGCTTAAGCGCCCAGCGTGGCCAAAGCGGTACGTCACGATTTTCCGAAAGGAAGGATAACTATGACGGTTTATCCTTATCCTCACATAAGAGATAAATGTCAAGTTTCCAGAAGATAAATGTCAAGTTTCCGAAGATAAATGTCAAGTTTCCCGATAAACACGAAGATGGACGAAAATGGAAAAAGCCCGATTCAGCCAGAGAAGATAGACCGTCTTAAGGGGTATATAAGGAGAGCTTTGGGCAAGAAGCAAAAGGAGATCACAAAAAACTCCCAGAGCACTTAGAGCAACTTAGGCATTATTTTCCGTTTTTACTAGCGAGCTGCGACTCAACTAGGTTAGAACTTAGGTTGCTAGACTAGCGAACTTGCCGACAGCTCCTGTAGCCGAGGCTCTTACCTGTTGTTCACGCTTAAACGCGGATTCGGAAATAAGATCTTTTGCTCCATTCTTTGTTCTTACGATTTTTATTTCGTTTTCATATTTTCTTTGTCGTACTGATTGTGTCGTGTGCGGCCCAGCAGATATCCAGGACCTTCAGGGAAGGCTTAGTTCACTTGGCTTTCCTCCAAATCAACTTAATTTGACGGTGCGAATTTCGGTTCCCACAGTGCACACACCCGGGGAGACTTACCCGCACGGGACGGAGCACGGACGCATTGGATGCGCGGTCTTGGATGCTCGGGAGATACTGCCTGCACGGGATGGACACGGGACGAACGGACGGGACGCGACCAAGGACGCACCCGACCTTGCCTAACCCTCGTACAATCTCACTCGACCTCGTCCACCCGGCCACTACTACCCGCGCATGGAGACACCCGGACAGCACCTACCCGACTGCTTCTACCCGCACGGCCGCAAGCTCAGGACGCTGGAACACGCCCGGCTGGAACACACCCGGCCATGGACCACACTGCCTGACCCGGGTGGTTCACTTTCTTTCTTTTCTTGGTTTCTGATTGGTCGAAAATCATGTTGCACCAAGGACCTTTTGGACTTTTCTTTTATGTTTTCAAGGGCTTTCAAGCCACCTATAAATACCCTTGTAATCTCATTAAGAGATCTAACTTCGTTTCTCTCAAAAACATAATAAGATCTTGAAGAAAGTTTGGATCTTTGATCCTTTTTATCTCATTTCTTTTGTGTTTAATAGATTATCTTCTTCTCTAATCATGTTTAGCCTTGAATCATCATTGATTTTTTCCATGGCTATTAGTGAGTAGATCTATCTAGGGTTCATGGGCTTGGGAGACTAAGGGTGATTAAGTGTAGATCCAAGGTGCTTAGTGTAGATCTATCATTTCCTTGCATTGATTTGGTGTTCTTCATGCTATATTTGGGTTAGCCTCTCAAACATAGAGCCATATGCATTTCATGTCCGGAAGGTGTTCTATGAAATGCCTGAACCAACTCATCTATGCTTTTAGCTTGCTTTGCCTAAGGGATTAGTTGTCAAAGAAGCTAGGATTGCTATTAGACTCATTCTCCATGTTTGCTTTGATCATTACAGCCAAACGGATTTGGTGTACTTGGGTGATCATTGTAAAAGAGCATTCATCTAGGGATACAGCTTGCTTAGTTTTGTTGTCTAGGCATAAGGAATTAGATTGATTGAAAAGTTGGCATCTTGGATTGAACCTTGATCACCCAAAGTCAATTCCCTTGTCCCAAGAACCCCCTTGCCTCATTGAGAAAGAAAGTTCAATCTTTTATTGCATTTTTAATATTGTCTTAGTTTCACAATCATCCTCTCATCTTGATTGCACTTAGATTAAGCATGAACTTGCATTCCCTTTGCATTAGAATATCTTAGAATTGGATTGACATCTTGTATTCTACAACATTTGATTAGGACCTTAAAAAAGTCCTTTCATCATCTAGATGACTGGTGTCTTCAGAATAACCATGATCATTTTATATGATTAATCGAGATCCATTCATCAACCGAACCTTTGGTGGTCTCCCGAAGCTTTCCTGATTTATTTCAACCAAGACGAAACAGAGTTCTTGGATTTCTTGTCTGCAAGGAGTTGAACAGTGAGTCTTCGACAAGGATACAAAATGCATAGTTGGACTAGTTTTTTGAGACGGTCTTCTGGGAAGAAGATCGCACTTTTCGAGTGGTCCGTACTTGGGCGCCTGGGATTTGGACATGGGTGCTGGCGCCCGGTGCCTGGAATTTGGACATGGGTGCTGGCGCTCGGTGCCCGTGACTAGCACGAGCGAGCTGGCGCCCGGCGCCAGTGACCAGCACGAGGGAGCTGGCGCCCGACGCCCGTGACCAGCACGAGGGAGCTGGCGCCCGGCGCCCGTGACCAGCCGAAGCGGCTGGCCGGCGCCCGTGACCAGCGGGCTAGCCGGCGCCAGCACGGGCTACCAGCCAGCACGGGCTAGCCGGCGCCAGCACGAACAAGCCGGCACCAGCAGGCTAGCGGCCAGCGCAGCGACGCCGGTGCCCGGTGCCAGCAGGCGAGCGGCCCGGTGCCCGGTGCCATCGCGAGACGAGCGGCCGCCCGGTGCCAGCAGGCGATCCGGTAGCCCGTGCTATGCGGCGAGTGGTGCCCAGCCCAGTGCCGTGCCAGGCGAGCGGCGCCGCGCCGCCCGTGCCAGCAGGCGAGCGGCGCCAGGCGCCAGTGCCAGCAGGCGAGCAGCGCCGGCGCCAACGCGAAGCCGGCCCGAGCCGCGACAGCGAGCGGCAACGGCGAAGCCCAGCTGCCGAAGCGACGGCGCCAGCAGGTGAGCGGCCAGCGCCGGCGCGAAGCGAGCGGCGCCAGGCGCGCCGGGCTAACCATGCGCTCCTGCTGGTGTCGGTGCGCGTTGCGATCATCCCTTCGCCGTTTCAAGGACTTTCAAGTATTGATTGCGTTTTGACCGATTTTGACCCACGACATCGGAATCTTTCTGTTCAACTTGAGGGAAGACTTCTTCTTTGTGAGAGCAAAAGGAAAAAGTTGAAAGGGGTGTGTGAAGAATGAGGAGTAATGAGCTACTACTTATAAGGATATGAGGATTTTCGCAATAAAATATTCTTAGCCAAATTTGATTTTCAAACTCAAGTCTCGCCCGCCAAAATCGTCTCCGAGTCTTACGGGCTGGGGGGCTAACTGTTGGGGTCAAAAACGGTTATCTCAAAATCAACGGCTAAGATCATTTCCTTCCTACGGACTTTCATAAAAGGATCAACAAAGGTCGGATCCGGAAAAGAACAGGCATGACCAAGGTCGGGGCCGCGCCCGGCTCGCCTGCTGGCCCAGGGCGGCGCCCGGCTCGCCGATGCTGGCACCGGGCGCCGGCTAGCCCGTGCTGGCACCGGGCGCCAGCCTGCCTATGCTGGCCCCGGGCGCCGGGCGCCAGCTCGCCCGCAACATGTATTGTGTAAAACAGGGACGATCAACTCGAACATCGATTCCTTAGGCTATACGATTTATTTTGCGGAAAAGATAATCTTTCCGAGGAATCTTACGAACGTTCGAGGGCTTGAAACTTGTCCACGGGCTCACTTACGATTTTGGAGACCGAAGCCCAGTAAGAGCAATGGCAGTTTATCCTAACTTATTAAAGTAGGATAAATGTTAAGTTTCCGCAGATAAATGTCAATGCTCGAGGATAACTCGAAGATCAACGGAAAATGGAATATTTCCAAAGGAGATAAACTTGGGCCCAAAGGCGAAAGGTTAAACGGGCCACTGACCTATTGTGATTATATAAGGAGGGCTGGAGAAGAAGAGAAGAGGATCCGGGATTTTAGACTTAGAGAACTCTTGCTAGCTTAGAGAACTTAGGACTTAGGTGGTTAGACTAGTATGGCAAGGCTTAGGACGTCTTGGCCGCCTCTTGTTCTGTTGCACCGGGGGCCGGGCGCTGGCTCGTATGCGCTGGCACCGGGCGCCGGGTGCTGGCTCGCCTGTGCTGGCCCCGGGAGCCGGGCGCCGGCTCGCTCGTGCTGGCCTCGGGCGCCGCTCGCCTGTGTTCCCCGGCGCCAGCCAGCTCGCCCGCATGGGCCGGAAGCGCATCCCGCCCGTTCCCACCGCCCCATTTAGACGCACCTTGTCTGTTGATCAGCTAGCAATGGTTTCTTAGAACTGAAGAGGACATTCAAGAACTAGCAAGAGAACATGGCCAAGAGTGACACAGCTTTATAGTGAGGAGCATGATAGATATTGGGGTCAAAATCGGTCAATGACGAAATCGCACCAAAGTCCTCGAAAGAAAAGCAAGCGACGATCAAAGCCAAGAAACGGGTCGCCGCCGATAAAACTCACGGAAGGCTCGTCCACTCCCATCCGGCGCCAGCGCAAGGGTCCGGCGCCCATCCGCGTAATCATCTCATGATCTCGGCAATGGCGCATCTTGGTCCTTTGAAACCCATGTCCGATCGCCCGAGATCTACAATGAGTCTTCCGAAGCCTTCCCATTGTTTAAAAGATTCGCCTTTTAACACATCTAAAGCTCAAGCCTCGCTCACATCCTCAAGACGGAAAGTCTACAAATCCAAGTCCATCGCAAATCCCGATACTCGAGGAGTCTGCTGGATTAGAAACGATTATCTCGAATCTACGGCTAACGATCTTCCCAAACTCAAAGATTTCCCGCAAACGACTAACGGGAAAGATCGAACAACGAAACCCACAGACGGCGTGATACGCGCCATATGCCAGCCTGCACGCCGGACGCGGCCTGGCGGCCATACTTCGCCTGGACGCTGGCTGGCTGCCTGGCGCGAGGCGGCACTCGCCTGGCGCCGGCGGCACTGCCACGCTGGCCGCCTGGCGCCGGCGGCACGCTGACGCTGGTCGGCCTGCCGGGCGGCACCTGCCACGCTGGTCGGCCTGGCGCCGGTCCGCTTCGTCCTGGTCTCGGTCTTATCATGCCCGGTCCTGATCCCATCTTAGCTTGTTCGGATCAATCCACGCAAGTTTGGTACGATCACCGTTATTCTGTAACACCAATATCTCGACTATACAAGGAATTGAGGTTCCTTCGAAACACCGAAACCTTCAAAGACCGCTTCTTCAAAAAATCAAAACTAAACGGCTCAACGCGCCAAAACGCCCACTTACGATTTTCCGAAAAGAAGGATAACTATGACGGTTTATCTTTATCCTCACATAAGAGATAAATGTCAAGTTTCCAGAAGATAAATGTCAAGTTTCCAGAAGATAAATGTCAAGTTTTCAAGATAAATGTCAAGTTTCCCGATAAACACGAAGATGGACGAAAATGGAAAAGCCCGATTCAGCCCCGCGAAGATAGACCGCCTTAAGAGGAGTATATAAGGAGAGCTTTGAGCAAGAAGCAAACCAGATCACAAACTTTCAGAGCACTTAGCACTTAGAGCGATTTAGCATTCTTTCTGTTTTCACTAGCGAGCCGCGACTCAACTAGATAGACTTAGCTACCGTGACTAGCGGACTCGACAGCTCTTACAGCCGATTTCTTGTTGTACACGCCAAACGAATTCAGAAATAAGATCTCTTTCGCCAACTTTTACGATTTCTATTTTCGCAACTTTTATCTCTATTGATTGTTTCGCAGCGCCCAGCAGATATCCGGACCTTCAAGGAAGATCGGGTTAACTCGGTTTTCCTCCACAAATCTTTATCGGAAATTGACGTGCTAATTTCGGTTCCCACAGTTGGCAGAGGAGGGGGTTACGGATCTATCTATCTCGCGAATCGCACACGCCATCATGTCTACCGACGCCACCAAAGATCAGCCAGCGCTAGACGGAACACCGCCGACGCCAACGCTGAGAAGACTACCCGCAGTCACCGCTGATGCAAACACTGAGCGCCAGGCAGATGAAGGAACGCGCACCGCCCGCACGGGCGAACAACAGACAAGCTGATAACCTCGCCGCAAAACAGGTCGACACCTTAACTGGAGGAGCAAACTGCCGCTGATCCACCAAGGCACGCCACGGCAGAAGACTCGACTTCGATCTCCCAAGCACGAAAAGATGCCCCGAAGAGCCCACCCCGAGGAAACGGCTCCGAAGGACAGCAAACGACCTCGCAGAACCTTCCACCCGCCACGGAAACAAGGAAAGCGACGCCGAAGCGATCGATCTAGATATCAGCACCAATCGATCCTTCCGATGAAGACGCTGACATCCACCCGTGAGGACCCGGCCAGTCCGCCGCAGACGGTATCCTTCGATAGGCCCATGACGAAGAGGAAGAAGAACTCTACCGATGGAGCAGGAAGAACTCGCGGAAGATCAAACTCGGATCTATCGCGACCAGCGCCGACAAACTCGGAGGAACGCCGGTAGCAATAGCGAGATCCATGATCTCCGCGAATCTCTAAAAAAGACCGTGGCCGAAGTGAAAGCGGTGAAATCGCAAATCCATCAGGCGACCAGTTCCGCTCCCCGAGATCGACTTCTCGAGGAAGCACGGAAAACACCGCTCACCACCCGGATCACGGAAACACGATCTCAGACCCAGGGAAAATCAAAATCCCGGTCTATGACGGTACGACGGATCCTAAGTCGCACCTGCAGTCTTTCCAGATCGCAATGGGCAGGTGCAAACTCCCGGAGCGCGAACGAGACGCGGGTCATTGTCTTCGCCGAAAGCACCTCAAAGGCGCTGCGCCGAAAGTGGTTCTCCGCTCAAAAGGAACTCCATCGAAGCTTCGCCAACTGGCCTCGGCGCTTTCAAACAATACTCCATGTTCATGGACAGAGAAACGTCCGACGGATCTATGGAGTCTAGCTCAGAAGGAGGACGAAGTACCCGCGACTTCATGGTTCGCTGGTGATGGCCAGAGTAAGGCATCAGCGACAATGTCGCAATCGACTCGAGGAAAACTCTGGTACAAGTCGAAGTTCCAAAGTGGATACTACCGAAAAGCCGCGACAATCCAGGATACTTCCACAAGGCAACGGACTTCATCATCATGGAAGAAGAGATGAAGCTTCTATCGCAGAAGCACGGACCACAGAAAACGCCCTCAAAAGAAAACCTCTCGTGAACGACAAAACGCCCATCACGGGGAAGACGCCAAGGCGCAGCATAACTACGCCATCAACTCGAGCAAGGCAGAACCTCCGAAACACCTGACCAGGAACCAGTACAAGGATAATTCCTACCGCGAAGTTCCACGAAACCAGAGGTCACTCCACCGCTAACTGCAAGTTCTCGGCGCTCGCTCGCCGCAAAGCTCCTCACCGCTAACTATCAAAGGTCAAGAGTATAAAGGACTTGCTCCTGACTCGACGCCCAAAGACCAACAAAAACTGTCTCCGAGGACCGCGACCGAAAATCAATCGGGGAAAACGCTGAAGAAGACAGACGACCAAGGAACAACAGCAGTCGCCGAGGGTAAACATGATCATCGAGGATCACAGTTCTACCAAGACTCTGTCTCGCCGATAAAAGCCTACGGGCTTAAAAGCCGAGACAAGTTCCAACTGGTTCCTGCACAGCGATGTTCCTAACCACACGATCGCTGAGGAACAGAGACCGCCGGAATCGACAAACCTCACTGCGATCCTTTGGTAATCGACCTGGTAATCCAGGATCTCAAGTCGGCCGCATTCTCATCGATACAGAAGCACGGTCAACGCCATCTTCCGCGACACCTCTACAGGATGAAGATCCCACTTGGGAAGTCGTCCCTGAGCCAAAACCTTTGACGGGTTTTCGGCCACTACCATGACCTCGAGAATTAAACTCCGGTCATGGCAAAGGAAGTTACAAAGATCGCCGAAGTTTGCAGTAGTCGACAACCCGCCATCTACAACGCCATCATGGGAACCCTTTGATCAACTCCATGAAGGCAGTACCATCCACATATCACCTCGGTATCAAGTTTCCGACTCCGACCGAACCGCAGCCATCCGGGTAGTCAGAAACAATCGAGACTCATACCTAGCCGAAGTTCAAACTGAAAAGATCGGAACGCCTGCGCCAACCCAAACGAGCAAAGGAATCACACAACATTCCCGAGGACTCAAGAAAGATGATCCAGAATCATCCAACAGGCAACGATTCAAGACAGCGACAAAGCCTCGAGTCCACCGCATAAAAGCAGATAGCTCGACTTCAAGACAAACCACCGATCCAACCAGCACGATCGAACGGCAACGCACGGGAGTAAAACGCTTATGCAACTATCAGAACTACGAGATGGCTTGATCCTCGAAGAGGTACGAGAGGCAGCTCGTCGAACCCGGCGAAGTTCAGCTATCCCCTCACCAAAAGGGGACTGCGCGATACTCTATACTCCCACAAAACGCCAAAAATCCGCACATGTACTCGAACTTTTCAAATTTTAATAAAATTCTTTTCTATCTTTTATGCTCACTTAAACGATCAACGCTTCGAAAACGAAAATCATATCTTCAAAAGAAACGCCAGACGCCGCAACTTCTTAAAAGATAACAAAACTCGATCATCCGCAAAAGACAGTCCACCTGCGACTTGTAATAACTCACGCCGACATTGGCCGACGGACGACACAAGAAACGCTTCACTCAATACAAACTCGTAGTCAGACCTACAAGGTCCTCTTACATCCGACAAGGATATCATAGCCATACAAGAAACCCAAAATTTTGGTTTAGCGTCTCGATAAACTCGAAGATAGCTCGATTCTTTTAACACAAGTCATATAAGCCGAACTAGTCGGACTTTAAACGAAAAGAATCAGGAAGAAATCACTAACAGGCAAAACGAAAGCCGATCAGTCATCGCGACAGCCTTAAAGCTGAGAGTAAGCCTAGGTCTTGCCCTAAACCCAGTCTTGCTGGATCTTGACATCTCACAGACATAGTATCGTGATACAAGATCCCAAAACATGTCTCTTATCGCTACACCTAAAACGCCGCTAAAAGTAGCATACGGACCAAGCGACAAAAAGAGTTAGGATAATGGCGACTACTCGTGATCCTTCCCTCTACACTTGACGAAAGTATAAATCAAAACAAAAGACTAAATCTCGCAAATTTTCATATTCATAAAGCCGCAAAAACGGCAGGGATTCAAAGCCACCAACGCCAGTCCCAAAACATAAGAATGCAACCTCCAACGGTCAGAATAAAACTCCTAAAACGCCACACACGGCCAAAAATACGATTCACAAAAGGAAGTCAACATTGAGAAACCGGATGCGGAAATCCCAAATGAACTAGCAGGCTGGTCCACTTCCTCATTCACGCCTTGAGCGTTCCCACCACCCTCGGCGTTCTCATCGGCTCGGCCTCCACCGTATCCTCGAAACCTCGATAGGTTCCCATAGTCTCCGACTCTTTCTTCTACCGGAGGAACCAAGGACTCAGCATGAGCACACTCGGCCATGAAATCCTTCATCTCAGCAATCTCGAATCGAAGGAGAAATCCGGTTCTGAGACTTGTAAAGGTTTACGACCAACCCCGCACTCGCTGAAATCACCAACAAACTCCTGAGCTTCTTTAAAACATTGAAACTCAGCAGCAAACGATTCCGCCTCGCCACCTCAGCTGCGACCATCCTTCTTCCTCTCCTTTCCGCCCAAACGAGCTCGAGCATGAAGCTCAGCTTGCTTCGCGTTCTGCCTTTACCTCTTGTCGGAACAGGAAAAGCTCGCCCGCTTCTGTGGTCTTGAAGTTAGCAATCCTGGATTTGCGAACTCGAGTCAAGCGCCGCTAAACACTCTTAATCCCTGCATAAACTCAAGATCAGCAAGCATGCTTATATACAGATTCGAACGTAAGGTTAAGAAGTTGAAGGGCCAAACCTCGTTGACACGTTGGGAGCCCTAGGCAACAACCCGTTTTTCTCCTCATCCCCAGCGACTCATCAGTAACAAACTCCGGAAGGCCATCAAAGAAGTTGTTGGGTGGAAAATCGCTGGCTCGCTTTTTCCATTGGAGCAAAACTAGGATTTTCTCCCAGCGGTGAAGGATCTTCCGAGCCTTCCCATCATCGATTTCCTTCCCCTTACGAGATCTCTGTACGCCCGGTAGGAGCTTCGATGACCGGTTCGGCATGACGGGACAGGATCTCGGGACCGATAGAGTCTAACCGCGTCTCGAATCCGTTCGAGGGTGAAGGACTTCCAGAAAAACGGCCTTTGACGAAGAAGATCTCTCTTGACAAAGAGATCACCATGCAAATCGCAATAGGGTTGTTCCCTACAAAGCAAAACTTTTTCACTAAAACTCGCACTTCCGAAAAGGTGAAATAGACAACAGGGTTTTCATCGTATTACCTCGGTTGAAGTTCCATGCTTGCGGAAATAGATGGAGGCAGCTCTCCTCGACAGACTCACCATCTATTTGGACGAAGAAGAAACGCTCCTGCCACGATTTGGGATTCGAAGTAGTCCCCTGAATCACGGCCATATCCTTCTTAGGCAGCATGGAGTAGTAACCGTCGCTCCCCGTCGGCCGAGTGCCCCAAAGACCTTTGAAATCATCGGGACCAAGATCAATCCCGAGTTCATAGCTAGCGATCAGTACGCCAAGCCAACTCTCCAGGGCAGGAACGCTGAGCTGGCTGATCGAAAGTTCGAAGCGGTGAAGCGCACGAACAATGGCACCAGGGATCGGGAACCACATACGGCAGTATGTAAAGAAAGCCTCGTAACATGTAAAGAAACCTTGCGGAGGATTCCTTGCACTCTCGTTACCAACGGGAATCCGGAATTTGACTCCTTCAGGAACCTGGTAAAAATCTCGAAGAACCTTGAGATATTTACGAGAAACCGAGCTCGGCGCGAAGGAGCACCAGGCTGCCTCAGAGGTCTCCTCGGAACAGGGATCTGGCAGTGGGGCGAACCTACAAGGGCTCGGTATCGCATTCTTCTCCTCGACCAACTCCTCCTGCTTCACCGTCACATGGGCAGGAGAGTCATCCGAGGATGAATGGGAAGAAGAGTTTCTCTTTGAGGATCTTGAAGACATTGTTCTTAAAGAGAGAAAGGATTCTGAGAGAGAGAGTAATTTCTTATGATGAAGTAAGAATGAGATTTCTTACTCCATCCTTATAAAGGAGGTAAAATCACTATTTACCCCGACTTTCGGCAAACGATTACGTCTCTACACCTTCCCATACGGCTATACCGCAAGCTAGGATCCGACAGGCACTACAGTTCCTAGCTAGCTGGGGGGCTAACTGTTGGGGTCAAAATCGGTCAATGACGAAATCGTTACCAAAAGTCCTCGAAAGAAAAGCCGCGGCGATCAAAGCCAAGAAACGGTCGCCGCCGATAAAACTCACGGGAAGGCTCGTCCACTCCCATCTGGCGCCAGCGGCAAGGGTCCTGGCGCCCATCCGTGCAATCATCTCATGATCTCGGGCAATGGCGGCATCTTGGTCCCTTGAAACCATGTCCGGATCGTCCGAGATCTACAATGAGTCTTCCGTAAAGCCTTCCCGATTGTTTAAAAGATTC
Organism: Brassica nigra; assembly: GCA_016432835.1. Lineage (NCBI taxonomy): Eukaryota > Viridiplantae > Streptophyta > Magnoliopsida > Brassicales > Brassicaceae > Brassica > Brassica nigra. The sequence continues at coordinate 30,701,370 of CM028242.1, forward strand.
CTCTTTTAACACATCTAAAGCTCGAAGCCTCGTTGCTCACATCCTTGAAGACGGAAAGTCTACAAATCCAAGTCCATCGCAAAATCCCGATACTCGAGGAGTCTTGTTGGATTAGAAACGATTATCTCGAAATCTGCGGTTAACGATCTTCCCAAACTCGAAGATTTCCCGCAAACGACTAATGGGGAAAGATCGAACAACGAAAAACCCACAGACGGCGGATGGCTGGCACGGCGCACGAGGGACGCTGGCCAGCCTGGCGCCGGCGGCACCCGACCTGGCCGGGCGGACCGCCACGCGGGCGGCCTGGCGCCGGCGGCATTCGCACGCGCTGGCCGGCCTGGCGCCGGCGGCATCGCTGGACGCTGGCGGCGTGGCGGGCGCAACCTCGCCGGGCGGCACCTCGGCCTCGGCACCCGCCACGCTGGTCGGCCTGGCGTCGGTCCAGCGGCGCCCTGGTCTCGGTCCTATCATGCCCGGTCGATCCCATCTTAGCTTGTTGGATCAATCTACGCGTTTGGTACGATCACGTTATTCTAGAACACCAATATCTCGACTATACAAGGAATTGAGGTTCCTTCGAAACACCGAAACCTTCAAAGACCGTTTTTCAAAACCGTAAAACGCCTTAAACGCCTAACGTGGCCAAAACGGCCCACTTACGATTTTCCGAAAAGAAGGATAACTATGACGGTTTATCTTTATCCTCACATAAGAGATAAATGTCAAGTTTCCAGAAGATAAATGTCAAGTTTCCAGAAGATAAATGTCAAGTTTTCCAAAGATAAATGTCAAGTTTCCCGATAAATACGAAGATGGACGAAAATGGAAAAGCCTGATTCAGCCCGCGAGAAGATAGACCGTCTTAAGAGGAGTATATAAGGAGAGCTTTGAGCAAGAAGCAAACCAGATCACAAACTTTCAGAGCACTTAGCACTTAGAGCGATTTAGCATTCTTTTCTGTTTTCACTAGCGAGCTGCGACTCAACTAGGATAGACTTAGGCGACCAGACTAGCGGACTCCTCGCCAGCTCTTACAGCCGATTTCTTTTCTTGTTGTACACGCTCAAACGAGAATTCAGAAATAAGATCTCTTTCACTCAACTTTTACGATTTCTATTTTCGCAACTTTTATCTCTATTGATTGTTTCGTGTGCGGCCCAGCAGATATCCGGGACCTTCAAGGAAGATCGGGTTAACTCGGTTTTCCTCTACAAATCTTTATCGGAAATTGACGGTGCGAATTTCGGTTCCCACAATAGAGCCAATAGAAGTGATGACCAGCACACAAGGAAGGACATCAAGACCTTGCAAGACAAGCTAAGCTAGATTTGCTTCTCTCCACCCAAGCTAAATAAGAACAGATGAATTTTGTGGGTGCTCCTAGTCAAGAGGTTCCTCCTACAATCAATGAGGTTGATGGTTTAGAAGGCCAGGAGGAGTTGTGCTTCATCAATGCTAATGGCACATGGTATAGGAAGGAGCCAAACTTCCAATACCAAAACAACTATCAGCCAAGACCTCACTACACCAATCAACAAGGAGGCTACCAAACAAATCAGTCATCTCAGCCTCAAGGAAGTTCTTCCCAAGCTTCAAGCTCAAAAATGGAGTCCATGTTCAAGCAACTCTTAGAAGTTCAAGAAAGAAATGCTAAGAACATTTGTGATGAGTTCAAGAACATCCATGCTAAGATTGATGGAACTTATTCTGATCTCAACAACAAGTACATGCAACTTGCCTCCCACCTCAAAGCTTTGGAGAGCCAAGTTGCCTCAATGTCTTCATCCTCCAAGAATCCAATGGGATCTCTACCAGGAAAACCAGAGAAGAACCCTAAGGAGACTTGCAATGTTATCCTCTCCACTTCTTCAAGGATTGTGTTGAGTGATCATAAGAATGATGTTGATGAGATTGAGAGGCTAGTGCTTGGAAATCAGACTGAAAATGATAAGAGACTGGTTGTGGCCACAGCTGAAGCTAGAGTTGTGAAGAGAGCTGATAAGAAGGTTCAAGGAAAGATTCTGAAGATTGATGAGCCTACGGTTGAAACACTAGTTGAGAAGAGTGCTACCCTCAAGCTGAAAGAAGTGAAGGAAGAGGACAATGAGATTGAGCTATCACCCTATGATCAGCTCCCTTTCCCTCAAAGGTTCCTATCCAAAGCTCAGAAAAAAGTGGTCTCCAAATTCAGAAAAGACCTCAGTAATATTGGAGTCAAGCTTCCAGAGATCACCAATATGCAGGCTGCTCATGTCCAAATGATGCTCATAAAGGACATTCTCACCCACCAAGCTGAAGTGGCTGAACTTTTGGACATCTCACTTCTGAAGATTGATCCACCAATCCCTCCAAAGTCCCTCCCTAAGCTTGAGTCTCAAGGGAAGTTCAACTTGTCCTGCTCTCTTGGTAAACTAACTATGGATGATGCTCTTGTTGATAGTGGAGCTAGTGTGAATGTCATCTCCTTGGATATGGTGCAAAGTATTGGGATTGAAAGCATGGAAACATATACTCCTCCTCTCACCTTTGGGGATTCCTCTTCTACAACCCCACTTGGCATAATCAAGGACTTTCCCTTGAAGATTGGATTTTGCACCATACCTATTGACCTCACTGTTTTGAAGATGGCATCTGAAGAAAGAGTCCCTTTGATCCTTGGCACTCCTTTCCTCACAACAGTTGGAGCTTGCATTGACTTTCCCAACAAGAAGGTCACCCTCATGCATGTCAACAAAGATGTCTCCTATACTCTCCAACCTCTAATGGAATCAGACTATTGTGGGACAATCACTCGTGATGCACAAGTTGTTGAGAAGCCCCAAGATGAAGAGGTTGTTGGTAAGAAAGAAGGTCTTGATGGAGAGTCCTCTAAAGAGAAGTGTGGTGAGCACTTGGAAAGTGCTAAAAAGGAGGGGATGAGTGGAGTCTCAAAGGCCACTCATGGCAAGAAGAAGATGGTGAAAGAGCCTCATCCTCCACCTCTTGATTTGCTCCCACACACTCTCACTCTCCATCCAAAGAATCTCAAGGATGGAGTCATTGAGTACAAGATCAAGCACAAGGGCAGATCCACACCATTCTCAAGTGCTAGAGCCATCATCACTCCTCAGCTCCAAGATGACCCAATCAAGCTTCAAGAACTTCTCTCTCAAGTCCTCACCATCACACTTGAAGGTGGGAAGGATCCTCCTTCTCACTAGTTCAACAGAAAAGGTAGTCAAGCTAAGTGACTCAAAACAAGCTCACTTGGGAGGAAGTCCCATGGTTATCCTTGTACATAGCTTTGAAATTTCAATTTTCCTTTAAGTTTTAATAACAGTGGTCAAGATTTTCAGGTTGAGCCAAGCACTAGAGGAGAGAAGAATGGTGGTGAACCACTTGAGCCCCATGATCCATGTAGCAGCCTCCTCTAGTTGCTATAAACCAAGCCAGCTTCTAGTCATGACACAAGCACCATGCCCAAATCTCCTTGTGTGGTATCACTCCAACCCTTCTTGTACATACATTTGCTTTTGCCTTGTTGATGACAGGCCTTTTCAGGTCCTAATCAAATGTTGTAGAATACAAGATGTCAATCCAATTCTAAGAGATTCTAATTCAAAGGGAATGCAAGTTCATGCTTAATCTAAGTCTATCAAGATGAGAGGATGATTGTGAAACTAAGACAATATTAAAAATGCAATAAAAGATTGAACTTTCTTTCTCAATGAGGCAAGGGGGTTCTTGGGACAAGAGAACTGACTTTGGGTGATCAAGATTCAATCCAAGATGCTAACTTTTCAATCAATCTAATTCCTTATGCCTAGACAACAAAACTAAGCAAGCTCTATCCCTAGATGAATGCTCTTTTGCAATGATCACCCAAGTACACCAAATCCCTTTGGCTGTAATGATCTAAGCAAACATGGAGAATGAGTCTAATAGCAATCCTAGCTCCTTTGACAACTAATCCCTTAGGCAAAGCAAGCTAAAAGCATAGATGAGTTGGTTCAGGCATTTCATAGAACACCTTCCGGGCATGAAATGCCTATAGCTCTATGTTTGAGAGGCCAACTCAAATCTAGCTTTAAGAACACCAAATCAATGCAAGGATATGAAAGATCTAACACTAAGCACCTTGGATCTACACTTAATCACCCTTAGTCTCCTAGCCCATGAACCCTAGATAGATCTACTCACTAATACCCATGGAAAACCTCAAAATCAATGATGATTCAAGGCTAAACATGATTAGAGAATAAGATAATCTATTAAGCACAAAAGAAATGAGATAAAAGGATCAAAGATCCAAACTTTCTTCAAGTTCTTATTATGTTTTTGAGAGAAAAGAAGTTTTTTCTCTTAATGAGATTACAAGAGTATTTAAAGGAGGCATGAAACCCTAAGAAACATAAAACAAGATTACTAAAAAGTCCTTAAGCAAGATTGGTCTCAACCAATGAGAATGGAGCTTGGAAATTCGGTCAGGGGAGACTCCAAGCCATCCAACCCGGTCTGGCCACCCCGGCCTGTCCAGTTCTGGCCTCTTTCCAGCCCGTCCGGGTGCTGTTCCCCGGCTCTTCCTCCCCGGCCGTCCGGACGGCTTGTCCCATCTCTTCCCGTCCGGCTTCACCAACCCGGACCTGTCTACCCGGTCTGGTCACCTCCAGCACAAGCCAACCGACCGGGTACCTGTCCCAGGCTCAGTCATCCCGGACTGGACCACTTCCATCCGTCTGTCCTTTTCCCGGCCGGCTGTCTCTACCCGGACTTGTCTACCCGGCCATCCTGACATGCTTCAAGTGAATTGATCATAACTTTTCCAATACAGGTCCAAATGACTTGAAACCACTTCCATTGGAAAGCTAACTCAATTTTCTGTGTCTCCACAAAATCTTAGAAGCAGGAGACATCTCTAAGACCTCTGTCCATGCTCATCTTTGTCTTGACCAGATCATGGTTTGACTTCTCTTTTCATGGCCAAACATGATACTTCATCTCTTTTGGGGCCATAAGTCTTCCAAACACCTCAAATCATACCAAAGCATACTCCAACACCTGATAAGGACAAATGAATGCAAAATGGACCTAAACATGCCTAATGCCTAACTTATATGATCAAAATGTGTTGGGGTCAAAAACGGTTATCTCGAAATCTACGGCTAAAGACCTTCCCGAAACTCAAAAGATTTCCCGCAAACGACTGACGAGGGAAAGATCGAACAACGAAAACCCACGGACGGCGAGACGGCCTGGCGCCGGCGGCACGCGGGACGCTGGCTGGCCTGGCGCCCCGGCTGGCGCCGGGCGGCACGCTGGACGCTGGCTGGCATGCGCCGGCGCACGCTGGACGCTGGCTGGCCTGGCCGGCGGCACCTGCCTGGCGCCGGGCGAACGCTGGACGCTGGCTGGCCTGGCGCCGGCGGCACCTGCCTGGCGCCGGCGCACGCTGGACGCTGGCTGTGCGCCGGGCGGGCCACGCTGGGCGCCGGCCGGCGGCCGCTGGACGCTGGCTGGCTCGCCGCACGCTGGACGCTGCCTGGCGCGCCGGCACACGGACGCTGGCTGGCCTGGCGCTGGCGGCACGCTGGACGCTGGCTGGCTGGCGCCGGCAGCGCCCAGCCGGGCACCGCCTGGCGCGGCGGCACTGCCACGCTGGCCGGCCTGGCGGCGGCACGCTGACGCTGGCTGGCCTGGCGCCGGCGGCATCCGCCTGCCGGGCGGTCGCTGGACGCTGGCTGGCCTGGCGCCGGGGCACCCGCCCTGCCCGGCGGCACCGTCACGCAGGCCGGCCTGGCGCCGGGCGGCACCCGCCTGGCGCCGGCGGCACCCGTCGCGCTGGTCGGCCTGGCGTCGGTCCGCTGCCCTCGCCCCGTCTCGGTCCTATCGTGCCGGTTCGATCCTGCCTTAGCTTGTTTGGATCAGCCCTCGTGAGTTTGGTCCAATCAGGCTATGGCGGTTTACCCGATTCCACGAGACATCGGATAAACATCAAGTCATCGAAAGATAGCGGAAAACTCGGAGATAATTACAAAGACCGACGAAAATGGAACATTTCGGAAGAGATAAGCTTGGGCCCAAAGGCGAGGCCCATCACCCTAAGGCAAACCGACCTAGAAGTGGGTATATAAGGAGAGCAAGAGCAGAAGAGAAAGGCATCCGAAAATCCGAGAACTAGACTTAGAGCATCCTGCTAGCTTAGAAAAACTAGGGTTTAGGTAGTTAGACTAGCGGAGCAAGGCTTAGGACGTTTGGCTGCCTGCGACTCTATCTTTTCTTTAAATCGCAACTCTCTTTGTCTTCGGAGAATTCTTGTACTCATTTCTCTTATCTAATAAAACGCCTTCGGGCAAATAATTCAATTCCTATTTTTTGTCTTCTGTTTACTTTGTCGATTTCGTGTGGCAACGCAGAGAATCCGGACCTTCAGGAAAGTCGGGTTCACTTGGCTTTCCTCCGCAATCTTATTTATCGAAAATTGACGGTTGAATTTCGGTCCCACAGTTTGGCTAGAAGGAGGCGGATTCTCTAACTCGAAAACCACCGCTCGATCAAAGTTCAGTATGACTTCTTCGTCAGCCCGCAACATCGTGATCTTTCGAGGATCAAGCAACGCCCGCACGGTCAAACCTCACAACGATCTCCTCGTAATAGAACTCACGATCCAGGACATTGACGTAGCAAGGGTATTGGTCGACACCGGATGCTCGGCCAATATTATCTACAAAAGCACCCTCGAGAGGATGGGCCGATCTAAGCATCCTTACAGGTGACCCCAGCCCAGTATTCGACTCGGGAGAAATTATGACCCTCGGCTCAACTAACCTCCTAGTCAAAGCCGGAGCGCCGCCAAAACACGGAATTCCTGGTGATCGATGGTCCAACATCCTACAATGCGATAGTTGGAACTCCTGGCTAAACTCCATGAGAGCGATCCCATCAACATTCCACATATGCCTCAAGTTCCCAACGCCTTTCGGGTCGAGACAATACATGGTAGTCACGGAGCAGCGCAGATCTACCTCGCTACCGAACTAAAACGGAAAAACTCTGAAATCGAAACCTCTCGGAAAAAGCAAACGATTCACAACTCGCCGGAAACCTTCTGGCAGTCCCAAAGAGCTGAGGCCCTGGAGGGGAAGCGTGAACCAACCTGCGAGCCGGTGGTCTCAATCTGTCTCGACGATTCTTTCCCGGAACGGTGTGTCGAGATCGGAGCTAACCTCCGCGAACCAATGAAAGCAGAGCTCATCGCGTGCCTCAAAAAGAACCTCAGTACGTTCGCATGGGCTGCGGAGGATATGCCGGGAATCGACATTAGCGTAACATGTCACGAACTTAACATCGACCCAACTCACAAACCAGTAAAACAAAAAAGACGAAAGTTGGGACCTGAGCGTGCCACCGCAGTCAATGAGGAAGTCGAAAGACTCCTCAAAGTAGGGTCGATAACAGAAGTCAGATATCCGGACTGGCTCGCCAACCCCGTCGTGGTAAAAAAGAAAAACGGCAAATGGCGGGTCTGTGTCGATTTCACGGATCTGAATAAAGCCTGTCCAAAGGATTGCTTCCCGCTCCCACACATTGACCGACTGGTCGAAGCAACCGCGGGAAACAAGCTTCTGTCATTCATGGACGCTTTTTCCGGATACAATCAGATCATGATGAATCCCGACGACCGCGAAAAAACTGCGTTCATCACAGACCGCGGAACGTATTGCTATAAGGTAATGCCTTTCGGTCTTAAAAACGCAGGTGCAACATATCAGCGACTCGTCAACAAAATGTTTGCCGAACAACTCGGCAAAACTATGGAAGTATACATCGATGATATGCTCGTAAAATCTCTTGACGAACACGATCATATAGCCCACCTAGAGGAATGTTTTGCACGACTCAACCAGCATAACATGAAACTCAACCCGGCAAAATGTAGATTCGCAGTGGCATCAGGGGAGTTCCTCGGATACCTCGTAACGTATCGCGGAATCGAGGCCAACCCAAAACAAATCGACGCACTGATAGAAATGGTCTCCCCGAGAACCAAGCGAGAAGTCCAGAGGCTAACCGGAAGAGTCGCGGCTTTGAACCGTTTCATCTCACGCCCACGGATAAGTGCCTACCGCTTTACGAGACATTGAAGGGAAACAAGAAGTTCGAATGGTCCGAGCAATGTGAAAAAGCTTTCCAGCAATTGAAACATTACCTGGCCACTCCACCAGTCCTCGCAAAACCGGTGGAAGGTGAACTCTTTTCTCTATATCGCAGTTTCAACGGCGGTCAGTGGTGTCTTGATAAGAAGAACGCGAACAAAACCAATCTTTACGTAAGCAAGACGTTACTGGATGCGAAACTCGATACCCTCTAATGGAAAAATTAGCATTCGCTGTCATAACCTCGCAAGAAAACTAAGACCATATTTCCAGTCTCACGCTATAGTGGTTCTCACCACGCCCGCCACGGATAATCCTGCATAGTCCAAGTCAATCCGGGAGGCTCGCAAAATGGGCATTCGAACTGAGTGAGTACGACGTCGAATACCGCCCCAGGACGTGCACAAAGTCCCAAGTACTGGAGGATTTCTTGGTAGAATTACCCACTAGAGACATGACTAACGAGGAACCAAACTCAACTTGGGTCCTCCACGTCGACGGATCTTCATCCAAACAAGGATCCGAATCGAATACGGCTCACCTCTCCTAACGGGAAATCCTAGAACAGTCTTTCCGATTGGCTTTTCACGCTTCAAACAATGAGGCAGAATATGAAGCACTCGTCGCAGGATTGCGACTGGCCCATGGGTTAAAAATCCGTAATATTCACGCTTACTGCGATTCTCAGTTAGTCGCCAATCAATACAGCGGAGAATATGAGGCGAGAGACGAAAGGATGGACGCATATCTAAAACTCGTCCAAGAACTGACTCGAAATTTCGACCAGTTCGCCTGACCAGAATTCCTCGCCGAAAACGCCCAGGCTGACGCTTGGCTGCCCTCGCCTCAAGCTCAGATCCAGGGCTCCAAAGAGTAATCCCGGTCGAATTCATCGAGCATCCGAGCATCGGACCACCAGTGGTCGTCAATCTAATCCAGGACGAGATTGAAGATGCGGAAGAAGTCGAGGATCAGCCGGAAGCGGATGTGAACCCGACCGAGTATGGCTGCGACAGCCCTTGGTTAGAACCAATCCGAGCCTATATCGTGAATGGAACCTTACCGAAAAATGGGCGGCCCATAAAGTAAAACCTGCCGCACGGTATGTCACGATAGAGGAGAAATTTATAAGTGGTGTTTCTCTGGTCCTCTCATGGCATGCAGAAGGGGAAAGAGCAAGAAGAATCATGAAGGAGGTCCATTCAGGATCATGCGAAATCATTCTGGCGGAAGATCTCTCGCGTTAAAATCAAACGCCACGGTTATTATTGGCCAACCATGGTAAAGATGCGAGAAATTCGCCCGAAGTGCTAAAATGCCAAAGGCATGCTCCAACAATCCATCAACCCGCTGGAGATCCTCTCCTCGATCTCGTCCCCTATCCTTTCATGCGATGGTCCATGGACATCGCCGGACCTATGCACCCATCAAAACAAAACGCTTCCTCCTAGTCCTTACGGATTTCTTTTCCAAATGGGTAGAAGCGAATCCTACGCAAGTATCAAGGACACACAAGTCGAGAACTTCTGGAAACATATCATAACTAGACATGGGGTCCCGTGACGAAATCGTAACAGATAATGGATCTCAATTTATCTCTACTGATTCAAGCATTCTAAAATGGAAAATACGACTTACAAAGTCAACTCCCAGATATCCGCAATGCAATGGACAGGCAGAAACCATCAACAAAACCGCCCTTGACGGACTCAAGAAACGCCAGACGCCAAGAAGGGCGATGGGCGAGGAGCTCAAGGAGTTCTTTGGTCGCATCGACAACCCCAAGACGGCTACGGGTGAAACTCCATTCGCCTCGCACGAACGGAATGTATGATCCCCGCGAAGTAGAATTCCCCGAGTACGGAGAAGATTCCTCCCCGAAAGAGAGGATTTAAACGACGCTATGATGCTGGACAATCTCGACCTCATCAATGAGCGCCGCGACCAGGCACTCATTCGAATCCAGAATTACCAGCACGCTGCCGCAAGGTACTACAACTCAAACGTACGCCATCGCAGGTTCAAAGAAGGCGATTTAGTCTTACGCAAAGTCTTCCAAAACACTGCCGAACGAAACGCAGGAAAACTGGGAGCAAACTGGGAAGGACCGTACAAAGTCATAAAAGTAGTCCGACCAGGCTCATACCAAATCGCAAACATGCAAGACGTCAAAATCCCGAGAACTTGGAATGCGATGCACCTCAAAAAATACTACCACTAAACGATAAAGCGTGGTACAAAAGAACTACGAGATGGCTTGATCCCTAGACAAGGGTACGTAGGCAACTCGCCAATCGGCGGATTCAGCTATCCCCCAATTTAAAAGGGGGAGGGTACGATACCGATACTCCCACAAATTTCAAGACTCTAAAATTTTCAAACTTTTCACGACTTTTCAAAATCAGCCGAGACGCCACAACAGCGGATCTAGTGTCCACTAAGCGATTATCACATCCAAAAACAAATCCCGGATGGCCAAACACTTCACGAGGCATTGTGAATGTGGACGCTTCTCCCTGGGTCAAACTTACGCGACCCCTTGGTCCCGCGTCCAAAACGGAAACGACAGTTTTCTGGCTGCGAACATTCGCAAAAGACATCCCCAAAGCCCGCAAACGCTTCAACGAGATGCGCATAAGGAAAAATCAACCTTCAGCATTGCGAGACGTCGCTAACGCTTGAAGGACATTCTTTTCCGCAAAACATTGCAGACGAAATCTTCGTCTCTAAACATACAAACGCACCTCAAAACGGTATCATTTCGTTGTTGCTGATCACAACAAACGAACTCTAACGTCCTAAACAGACAAATAGCCCCTTCGAGGGTAGGCTCTCTTACATCCGACAAGGATAAACATAGCTATACAAGAAATCAAAATTTTGGTCTAGCTCTTCAGAAGGAAGTAGCTCGACTCACGCCAAAACAAATCATATAAGCCGACAACAATTCGCGGATTTTAAACGGTACGAGTCAGGTTAAAATCGCAAACAGGCAAAACGAAGCCGATTTGTCATCGCAAAGCCTCAGTCCGAGAGTAAACCTAGGTCTTGCCCTAAACCCAGCCACGCTGGATCTTGACATCTCACGACATAGTATGGTATACGAGATCCAAAATTTGTCTCTTCACTTAAGCCTATTTGTTTCACGAAGTTTTTCGCAGAAATCGGTAAACCGCGGAAAATCTCGCTTTATGCAGACAATAGGTACGGTGATCATCGGGGAACTAGGAATGAGACGACAACTCACACCCTCTTTCTCATACTTCGAAAAAACTGAAGTTCATAAATAATCGAAAACGCTTCATAGATTGAGACTGCTGAAATTCAAACAAAACCCCAAAAAGGGCAGGGATTCAAGCCACCAACGGCCAGTCCCGTAATACATCATGGCCTCTTAAACGGCCAAACACAAAAAAACGAAATCCCAGAAGGGATTGATAAACCTAGCGCCCCAGGGCCATCTTCATCCTCACTTGCGACGGGACAGCCTCGCCGTCGCTTCCTCGGTCGCGTCGCCACTACCCGCTCGTCCGCACCAACCTCGCAATCTTCTCCGCTCCCGATCTTCTGAGTTTTCGGAGGTCGGAGCTAGGTGCATTCAGCTTGCAGACCGGCGAGGATCGAATCGAAATCTCCCTCGGTGGCCCACTCTCCTTTACAGACGATAATCTGGCTTCCTCCAAGTCCAAAGACGGGCCTCATTACCTCGAGCAGCTCGAGCTCATTCAGACTCCTCGATCCCCGCTAAAGCCAATCCTTCGGACGGCTATCAAGGACTCAAACAGGATGTCCATCCTCGCCACACGACCATAGAAGTCGCCGCTGGCATCGGCAACCTCCGAGGATCTACGCTCATCTCCTCGTGAGCCTGAACCTTCTCCCAAGACGGCGGACTTCCGAGGATTTACTCTCTTTCTTCACCTTGAGTAACGAACTCGCGGTCTTCCCAGGTCGCCAAGATCGCTGATACGAACCTCGCTGGGACGCCTGGCAGCATGGGTGTCCTCGACAATCTGCAATGCGCCTTAGTACGCTTCAGCGCTTCCTGCGACGACTCCAGCTCCTTCGATAGACGAATGACTTCCGCCCGCGACTCGCCAAGCATGCCATCGATCAGAGACACAAACTGTCCGCAAAAGGAAAGAGTAAGTATCATCGCAAAAAACGGTGCAAGAATTACGGACAAAATCGAACCTTGAACGATGACGCCAATGGCTCGAGAGGTCGCTCGCTCTTCGCACTCCCCGCTTTTTCGCCCGGACGCTGGGCCAGCTCTTGCCCTTCCTTGGGCAGCGCGGCACCAGCCGCTGGCAGTCCCAAGACAAGTTCCCTCTTCGCCGGGGGAAGAGGTGCAGATTCTATCGCGTCATCTCTTCCGGAGATCACGATCGGGCAGTCGAAGAACCCGATGGATGGATCTGAACATCGAGAGTCTGTTCAGGAACAATAACCCCTTCTGTAGACGGGAGGGCATCGGATGGGACTTCGGAGCTAGGAACCAAAGGAGCAGGCAAAGGAGTTGGAGCCGCGGAAGAAACATCGGGCGTCTCGGTCCTCGCCCGCTTCGAGCCTTTCGCAGCACTACGCCGGGATAGCTTAGCCTTGAAAGAATCAAACCCATCAGTCAGGGACGGAATAGCCTCTTGAACGGCCTGAACGGCGGGAGCTTGACTGGCCGGAACCGACGGAGCTTGGCCGGCCTCGCCCATCTCAACATCAGAACCACTCTTTTCAACTTGGGATGAAGACATTTTCTTTCTTGAGAGAGAAGAAGAGAGAATTTGGAAAGATGTGAAGAATGAGAAGGGAGGGTTGGCTACTTATAAGAAAAAAGGAGGAGAAGACACAGTTTCTCTGCGGAAAAATCCTTAGCCAAAGATTTCGATTTTCAAAAAATTCAGATCACTCGCCCGCAAAATCGTCTCCGACCTTACGGGCTGGGGGGCTAACTGTTGGGGTCAAAAACGGTTATCTCGAAATCTACGGCTAAAGACCTTCCGAAACTCAAAAGATTTCCCGCAAACGACTGACGAGGGAAAGATCGAACAACGAAAACCCACAGACGGCGAGACGCACGCCGGCGCACGCTGGACGCTGGCTGGCATGGCGCCGGGCGGCATCCGCCTGGCGCCGGCGCGCACGCTGGACGCTGGCTGGCCTGGCGCCGGCGGCACTCGCCTGGAGCCGGCGGCACGCTGGACGCTGGCTGGCCTGGCGCCGCGGCACTCGACCTGGCGCCGCAGCACGCTGGACGCTGGCTGGCCTGGCGCCGCGGCACCTCGCCTGGCGCCCGGCACGCTGGACGCTGGCTGGCCTGGCGGTGGCACTTGCCGGCGGCGGGCACGCTGGCCGCCTCGCCGCGCACGCTGGACGCTGGCTGGCCTGGCGCCGGGCGCACGCTGACGCTGGCTGGCCTGGCGCCGGCGGCACCGCCTGGCCCGGCACGCTGACGCTGGCTGGCTGGCGCCGGGCGGCACGCTGGACGCTGGCTGGCGCCGCGGCACGCGGACGCTGGCTGGCCTGGCGCCGGCGGCACCTGCCACGCAGGCCGGCCTGCCGGCGGCACCCGCCGCTGGTCGGCCTGGCGTCGGTCCGCGCCTCGCCCCGGTCTCGGTCCTATCGTTCGGTTCGATCCCCGCTTGTTTGGATCAGCCCTCGTGAGTTTGGTCCAATCAGGCTATGGCGGTTTACCCGATTCCACGAGACATCGGATAAACATCAAGTCCTCGAAAGATAGCGGAAAACTCGAGATAATTACAAAGACCGGCTTAAAATGGAACATTTCCGGAAGAGATAAGCTTGGACCCAAAGGCGAGGCCCATCACCCAAGGCAAACCGACCTAGAAGTGGGTATATAAGGAGAGCAAGAGCAGAAGAGAAAGGCATCCCAAAATCCGAGAATTAGACTTAGAGCATCCTGCTAGCTTAGAAAAACTAGGGTTTAGGTAGTTAGACTAGCGGAGCAAGGCTTAGGACGCTTTGCTGCCCGACTCATCTTTTCTTTAAATCGCAACTCTCTTTGTCTTCGGAGAATTCTTGTACTCATTTCTCTTATCTAATAAAACGCCTTCGGCAAATAATTCAATTCCTATTTTTGTCTTCTGTTTACTTTGTCGATTTGTGGCAACGCAGAGAAGGACCTTCAGGGAAAGTCGGGTTCACTTGGCTTTCCTCCGCAATCTTATTTATCGAAAATTGACGGTGTGAATTTCGGTTCCCACAAAATGCATAAGATATGGATGCTAAAAACATGTAAATATGCAAGCTATCAACTCCCCCACACTAGACCTTTACTTGTCCTCAAGTAATCTTTTCAAAACACAAGGAGGAGAGACATAAAGATTGAAGCAAAGCCAAAAGAAACACTCATAGCACTCAACTTGACATCCTAAAGAAACATAGCAAATAGCATGAGCAAAACTTTCTTATTATGCTCTAGCTTCACAAGGCCTATCAATGACTCTTATGCCTCTACACAAGATGCAATGCTTATCAACCAACAAGTTCTCTTAACCAGCCCTCACATTGATTCACACACACACACAAGGTGAAGTCTCACATATGGGCACATGATCTCAATCATTTGGCTAGGTGATCAAATGGTCTAATATGGATGATAATGGGGTTCAATGTATCATTTCAAGGTGGCAATCACTCAAAATCAAGGAGCTTGATCATTATGCAAAATTTATCTAAGACTAGGAGCAATTCATGCATACATGGATCCATCCTCATCATTCTACCCAATTCCTAAGTGATTACAAGATCTACTCCCCTTTATTCATCCCATAACCCAAAATGAAAAATATTCTCACATCACTCACCCAATGAACAATTATCTTTCTCATGATTCAACCACTAAGGACCTCTATTCATTTTTCTAAGCTCTAACTCTTTTGGTTTTCCTTCCCCACCATCTTATTGAATCTTTATTTTTCTTTTCTTTTCTTTTCTTTTTCTTTTTTTTTTTATTATTATGAAGGGGAAGGTCAAAACATTAGCTAAGAGCTTCTTATCTTTTTATTTTAGGTCCCTAGGTTCTTCTTTCTTATGATACTCATTTGCTCATCAATCTCAACATTGTTACATTCCAAACCAAAATTTAGACCATTAAGGAACAAAAATCCCACTCACCATCCTAGAAGCTAGCTCAAATGAGGACCCTATGCTAGCAAGAGATGAGAACAAATCCATGTCGCTCCCAATACTCTCAAGATTTTGCACATGACAAGCTATCAAAAGAGGCCTCACTCAAGCAAATCAATGTAGGCTTCAAAGAATGGATAGGGTTCAAGGGTAAGGAGTGCCATTTGGGTTAACAAAGGGTGGTATAATGGGGAAAGATAACCCAAATGTGTATGAGACCCATGATCAAGTATGCAAATGCCCATATGCAAGAGAAATTAAGTTCATTCAAGTCTAAGTTCAGGATGGAGCTGGTCTTAAGAACAATGCCAATATCAAGCAAGCAAGCAAGATTCAAGAAGAGTTTTCAAGGCTCAAAGCATGCAAGCCTTTCAAAAGATGCTTAAGCTACTTGATATGTTTAACTAGGGTTCCAAATTCAGTGCAAACAAGTGTTCTTTACTAAGCAATGCTCCATGTGCAAGTGAATGCAACCTATATGCTCTAGACTCAATCTTAAGGATGCAAGTGATGCAATCTACATGATTCAAAAATTTAAAATTTTTTTGGGTTTTCTATGCACTTATGAAAGTACAATGCAATGCATGAGACTCAAAATCACAAAGCAAACATGATCAAATACTTGGTACCTCCCCCACACTTAAATCACACAGTCTCTGTGTGAGTAAGAGAGAAAGAGATACCCCAACAAGACAAAAACATATGTATATACAAGAAGGGTTGGAGTGATACCTAAGAAGATTTGGGCATGGTGCTTGTGGCATGACTAGAAGCTGGCTTGGTTCATAGCAACTAGAGGAGGCTGCTACATTGATCATGGGGCTCAAATGGTTCACCACCATTCTTCTCTCCTCTAGTGCTTGGCTCAACCTGAAAACCTTGACCACTTTTATTAAAAACTAAAAAGGAAGATTGAAATTGCAAAGCTATATACAAGGATAACCATGGGACTTCCTCCCAAGTGAGCTTGTTTTGAGTCACTTAGCTTGACTACCTTGTCTTTTGAACTAGTGAGAAGGAGGATCCTTCCCACCTTCAAGTGTAATTGTGATGAGAGAGAAGCTCTTGAAGCTTGATTGGGTCATCTTTGAGCTGAGGAGTGATGATGGCTCTAGCACTTGAGAATAGTGTGGACCTGCCCTTATGCTTGATCTTGTACTCAATGGCACCATCTCTGAGCTTCTTTGGATGGAGAGTGAGAGTGTGTGAGAGCAAATCAAGAGGTAGAGGATGAGGTTCTTTCACTATCTTCTTCTTGCCATGAGTGGCCTTTGAGGCTCCACCCATCCCCTCTCTTTTAGCACTTTCCAAGTGCTCAACATACAACTCCTTAAAACACTCCCCATCAAGACCTTCTTTCTTACCAACAACCTCTTCATCTTGGGGCTTCTCAACAGCTTGTGCATCACAAGTGATTGTCCCACAATAGTCTGATTCCATTGGAGGTTGGAGAGGATAAGAGACAGCTTTGTTGACATGCATGAGAGTGACCTTCTTGTTGGGAAAGTCAATGCAAGCTCCAACTGTTGTGAGGAAAGGAGTGCCAAGGATCAAAGGGACTCTTTCTGAAGGTGTCATCTTCAAAACAGTGAGGTCAATAGGTATGGTGCAGGATCCAATCTTCAAGGGAAAGTCCTTGATTATGCCAAGTGGGGTTGTAGAAGAGGAATCCCCAAAGGTGAGAGGAGGAGTATCTGTTTCCATGCTTTCGATCCCAATACTCTGCACCATGTCCAAGGAGATGACATTCACACTAGCTCCACTATCAACAAGAGCATCATCCATAGTTAGTTTACCAAGGGAGCAAGACAAGGTGAACTTCCCTTGAGACTCAAGCTTAGGGAGGGACTTGGGAGGGATTGGTGGATCAATCTTCAGAAGTGAGATGTCCAAAAGTTCAGCCACTTCAGCTTGGTGGGTGAGAATGTCCTTTATGAGCATCATTTGGACATGAGCAGCATGCATATTGCTGATCTCTGGAAGCTTGACTCCAATATCACTCAGTTCTTTTCTGAATTTGGAGACCACTGTTTTCTGAGCTTTGGTGAGGAACCTTTGAGGGAAAGGGAGCTTATCATATGGTGATAGCTCAACCTCATTGTCTTCTTCCTTCACTTCTTTCAGCTTGGGGTTAGCACTCTTCTCAACTTGTGTCTCAACCTTAGGCTCATCAATCCTTCCTTGAACCTTCTTATCAGCTCTCTTCACAACTCTAGCTTCAGCTGTGGCCACAACCAGTCTCTTATCATGTTCAATCTGATTTCCAAGCACTAGCCTCTCAATCTCATCAACATCATTCTTATGATCACTCAATGCAATCCCTGAAGAAGTGGAGATGATAACAGTGCAAGTCTCCTTAGGATTCTTCTCTGGTTTTCCTGGTAGAGATCCCATTGGATTCTTGGATGATGAAGACATGGATGCAACTTGGCTCTCCAAAGCTTTGAGATGAGAGGCAAGTTGCATGTACTTGTTGTTGAGGTCAGAATAGGTGCCATCAATCTTAGCATGGATGTTCTTGAACTCATCACCAATGGTCTTAGAATTTCTTTCTTGAGCTTCTAAGAGTTGCTTGAACATGGACTCCAAATTTGAACTTGGAGCCTGAGCTGGAGAAGAGCTTCCTTGGGGCTGAGTAGGCTGGTTTGCTTGGTAACCTCCTTGGTGATTGTTGTAGTAAGGTCTTTGCTGGTAGTTGTTTTGGTATTGGAAGTTGGGCTCTTTCCTATACCATGTGCCATTAGAATTGATGAAGCACAGCTCCTCTTGACCTTCTACACCATGAACTTCAGTAGTCCTAGCAGGCTGTTGCTGTTGCTGGTTCCCAATGGAGTTAAGCTGCTCTGCTTAGCCTTCTACAAGAAGCTTGTCCAACTTTTCTTGGAGAGATTTCAGGGCCTTTCTTGTGTGGATCATCTTCATCAGTGCCTCTGTTGGCCCTATCATGCTCCTCACTGTAGACTGAGTCACTCCTGGCCATGTTTTCCACCAGCTCCTCAGCATCCTGCTCAGTTCTGCCCAAGAAGAACCCATTGCTGGCTGTGTCCAATCTGCTCCTGAACTCTGGTAGAGCACCTCTGTAGAAGGTACTAAGCAAACTCTCCTTGGTGAAGCCATGATGTGGGCATTGAGACCAATAGCCCTTGAACCTCTCCCATGCTTAACTAAAGCTCTCAAGGTTCTTCTGCTGAAAGCTAGAGATCTCATTTCTGATCTTGGCTGTTCTTGAGGTAGAGAAGAATTCTCTAGGAATGCTCTCTTGCACTCATTCCAAGTAGTGATAGAGTCACTTGGAACAGCCTTTTCCCATAGATGTGCCTTGTCTCCCAAAGAGAATGGAAACAACCTCAGCTTGAAAGCATCTTCAGAGACTCCATTAATCTTGGACAAGCTACAGTAGCTATCAAATGTGTCCAAGTGATCAAGGGGATCCTCCACAGCAAGGCCATGGAACTTGTTGTTCTCAATCAAATGCAGCAGCCCTGATTTGATCTCAAAGTTGTTGTTCTCCACAGCTGGTGCTCTGATTCCCAACCTATGACCATGAATGTGAGGTTGGTCATAGGCTCCAATGGCTCTTGCTTGGCGTGGTTGGTGATGTGGCTGGCGTGGTGGTCTAGGATTGTCAGCTCTTGGACCATTGTCCCTTGGACATTACCATCTTGAGGCAGATTCTCCATCTCAAACCCCAACAGTTGAAGATGAGCCTGTTGCTCTACTTCTCTTCTTTGTCTTGCTATCTCCCTCTCAAGTGCAGCAATCTCTTCAACAGTAGGAACCAAGTTGGATGCCCTCTGCTTCTTGTGATCATACACCTGAAAGTCAAAGATAGAAGATGCAAGAACCAATATCACAAGATACAATAAAATAAAATGACTTAGTCTCAAGCAAATAACTAAATCCCAATGTCAAAATCAACTTAGAACTTGGCAACGGCGCCAATTTGATGACAGGCCTTTTCAGTTCCTAATCAAATGTTGTAGAATACAAGATGTCAATCCAATTCTAAGAGATTCTAATGCAAAGGGAATGCAAGTTCATGCTTAATCTAAGTCTATCAAGATGAGAGGATGATTGTGAAACTAAGACAATATTAAAATGCAATAAAAGATTGAACTTTCTTTCTCAATGAGGCAAGGGGTTCTTGGGACAAGAGAACTGACTTTGGGTGATCAAGATTCAATCCAAGATGCTAACTTTTCAATCAATCTAATTCCTTATGCCTAGACAACAAAACTAAGCAAGCTCTATCCCTAGATGAATGCTCTTTTGCAATGATCACCCAAGTACACCAAATCCCTTTGGCTGTAATGGTCAAAGCAAACATGGAGAATGAGTCTAATAGCAATCCTAGCTCCTTTGACAACTAATCCCTTAGGCAAAGCAAGCTAAAAGCATAGATGAGTTGGTTCAGGCATTTCATAGAACACCTTCCGGCATGAAATGCCTATAGCTCTATGTTTGAGAGGCCAACTCAAATCTAGCTTTAAGAACACCAAATCAATGCAAGGATATGAAAGATCTAACACTAAGCACCTTGGATCTACACTTAATCACCCTTAGTCTCCCTAGCCCATGAACCCTAGATAGATCTACTCACTAATACCCATGGAAAACCTCAAAATCAATGATGATTCAAGGCTAAACATGATTAGAGAATAAGATAATCTATTAAGCACAAAAGAAATGAGATAAAAGGATCAAAGATCCAAACTTTCTTCAAGTTCTTATTATGTTTTTGAGAGAAAAAAAGTTTTTTCTCTTAATGAGATTACAAGAGTATTTAAAGGAGGCATGAAAGCCCTAAGAAACATAAAACAAGATTACTAAAAAGTCCTTAAGCAAGATTGGTCTCAACCAATGAGAATGGAGCTTGGAAATTCGGTCAGGAGACTCCAAGCCATCCAACCCGGTCTGGCCACCCCGGCCTGTCCAGTTCTGGCCTCTGTCCAGCCCGTCCGGGTGCTGTTCCCCGGCTCTTCCTCCCGGCCCCCACGGCTTGTCCCGCCTCTTCCCGTCTGGCTTCACCAACCCGGACCTGTCTACCCGGTCTGGTCACCTCCAGCACAAGCCAACCGACCGGGTACCTGTCCCAGGCTCAGTCATCCCGACTGGACCACTTCCATCCGTCTGTCCTTTTCCCGGCCGGCTGTCTCTACCCGGACCTGTCTACCCGGCCATCCTGACATGCTTCAAGTGAATTGATCATAACTTTTCCAATACAGGTCCAAATGACTTGAAACCACTTCGATTGAAAAGCTAACTCAATTTGCTGTGTCTCCACAAAATCTTAGCAGCAGGAGACATCTCTAAGACCTCTGTCCATGCTCATCTTTGTCTTGACCAGATCATGGTTTGACTTCTCTTTTCATGGCCAAACATGATACTTCATCTCTTTTGGGGCCATAAGTCTTCCAAACACCTCAAATCACACCAAAGCATACTCCAACACCTGATAAGGACAAATGAATGCAAAATGGACCTAAACATGCCTAATGCCTAACTTATATGATCAAAATGCATAAGATATGGATGCTAAAAACATGTAAATATGCAAGCTATCACTTGTTGAGGTATCTCTTACCCTCTTACTCACACAGGAGACTGTGTGATTTAAGTGTGGGGGAGGTACCGGATATTTGATCATGTTTGCTTTGTGATTTTGAGTCTCATGCATTGCATTGTACATTCATAAGTGCATAGAAAATCCAAAAAAATTTAAATTTTTGAATCATGTAGATTGCATCACTTGCATCCTTAGGATTGAGTCTAGAGCATATAGGTTGCATTCATTTGCATTTGGAGCATTGCCTTGTAAAAAACACTCGTTTGCATTTAATTTGGCACCCTAGTTAAGCATATCAGGTAGCTTGAGCACCTTTTGAAGAAAAAGCTTGCATGCTTTGAGCCTTGAAGCTCTTCTTGAAACTTGCTTGCTTGCTTGATATTGGCATTGTTCTTAAGACCAGCTCCATCCTGAACTTAGACTTGAATGAACTTAATCTCTCTTGCATATGGGCATTTGCATACTTGATCATGGATCTCATACACATTTGGGTTATCTTTTTCCATTGTACCACCCATTGTTAACCCAAATGGCAATCCCTTACCCTTGAACCCTATCCATTCTTTGAAGCCTACATTGATTTGCTTGAGTGAGGCCTCTTTTGATAGCTTGTCATGTATAAAATCTTAAGAGTATTGGGAGCGACATTGATTTGTTCTCATCTCTTGCTAGCATAGGGTCATCATTTGAGCTAGCTTCTAGGATGATGAGTGAAGTGTTTGTTACCTAATGGTTTACATTTTGGGTTTGGGATATGACAATGTTGAGATTGATGAACAAAGAAAGTTCTGAGAAAGAAAAAACCCTAGGGACCTAGAAATGAAAATTGAAAAGCTCTTGATTGAAGTTTTGACCTTCCCCCTCATGTATATATAAAAAAAAGAAAAGAAAAAAAGAAAAGAAAGAAAGAAAAAAAGAAGGAAAAGAAAAAGAAAAAAAAATGAAAGATTCAATAAGATAGTGGGGAGGGAAAAACTTAAGAGTTAGAGCTTAGAATGTGAATAGAGGTCCTTAGAGGTTGAATCATGAGAAAGAAAATGTTCATTGGGTGAGTGATGTGAGTATGTCTTCATTTTGGGTTATGGGATGAATAAAAAGGGTGTAGATCTTGTAATCCTTTAGGAATTGGGTAGAATGATGAGGATGGATCCATGTATGCATGAATTGCTCCTAGTCTTAGATAAATTTTGCATAATGATCAAGCTCCTTGATTTTTGAGTGATTGCCACCTTGAAATGATGCATTGAACCCTCCTTTTCATCCTTATTAGACCATTTGATCACCTGGCCAAATGATTGAGATCATGTGCCCATTTGTGAGACTTCACTGTTGGGGTCAAAATCGGTCAATGACGAAATCGTTACCCGAAAGTCCTCGAAAGAAAAGCCAAGCGACGATCAAAGCCAAGAAACGGGTCGCCGCCGATAAAACTCACGGGAAGGCTCGTCCACTCCCATCTGGCGCCAGCGGCAAGGGTCCTGGACCCCATCCGTGCAATCATCCCTTGATCTCGGGCAATGGCGGCATCTTGGTCCCTTGAAACCCATGTCCGGATCGTCCGAGATCTACAATGAGTCTTCCGTAAAGCCTTCCCGATTGTTTAAAAGATTCGCCTTTAACACATCTAAAGCTCAAGCCTCTGCTCACATCCTTGAAGACGGAAAGTCTACAAATCCAAGTCCATCGCGAAAATCCCGATACTCGAGGAGTCTTGTTGGATTAGAAACGATTATCTCGAAATCAGCGGCTAACGATCTTCCCAAACTCAAAGATTTCCCGCAAACGACTAACGGGAAAGATCGAACAACGAAAACCCACAGACGGCAGGATGGCCTGCGCCGGCGGCATCTGGCGCTGGCCGCCTGGCGCCGGGCGCACGCTGACGCTGGACAGCCCAGCGCTCCCTCGCCTGGCACCGGCGGCACTTCGCCGCCGGGCACTCGGCCTAGCCGCGGGCACCCGCCGGCGGTTGCACCGCCGGCACTCGCCGGCGCGGGCGGCACCTGCCACGCTGGTTGCTGGCGCCGGGCGGCACTCGCTGGCGCCGCGGCACGCGGACGCTGGCGGCTGGCGCCGGGCGGCACTTCGCCCGGCGCACACACGCTGGCCGGCTGGCGCCGGCGCACCACGCTGGTCAGCCTGGCCGGTCCACGCCCTCGCCCTGGTCTCGGTCCTATCATGCCCGGTCCGATCCCATCTTAGCTTGTTCGATCAATCTAAGCAAGTTTGGTACGATCACGGTTATTCTAGAACACCAATATCTCGACTATACAAGGAATTGGGTTCCTTCGAAACACCAAACCTTCAAAGACCGTTCTTCAAAACCGTAAAACGCTTAAACGGCCCAACGTGGCCAAAACGGCCCACTTACGATTTTACGAAAAAGAAGGATAACTATGACGGTTTATCTTTATCCTCACATAAGAGATAAATGTCAAGTTTCTAGAAGATAAATGTCAAGTTTCCGAAGATAAATGTCAAGTTTCCAGAAGATAAATGTCAAGTTTTCCAAGATAAATGTCAAGTTTCCGATAAACACGAAGATGGACGAAAATGGAAAAGCCCGATTCAGCCCGCGAAGATAGACCGCCTTAAGAGGAGTATATAAGGAGAGCTTTGAGCAAGAAGCAAACCAGATCACAAAACTTCCAGAGCACTTAGAGCAAACTTAGGCATTATTTACCGCTTTTACTAGCGAAGCTGCGACTCAATTAGGTTAGAGCTTAGGTTGCTAGACTAGCTAACTTGCCGACAGCTCTGTAGCCAAGGCTCTTACCTGTTGTTCACGCCAAACGAGGATTCGAAATAAGATCTTTTGCTCTATTATTTGTTCTTACGATTTTATTTCGCTTTCCTATTTTCTTTGTCGATCGATTGGTCGTGCGCCCAGCAGATATCCGGACCTTCAGGGAAGGCTTGGTTCACTTGGCTTTCCTTCAAATCAACTTAATTTGACGGTGCGAATTTCGTTCCTACAGTTTGCGCTGGGGGGGGTTACGGATCTATCTCGAACTGCACACGCTGGATCATGTCTACCGACGCCACCAAAGATCAGCCAGCGCCAGACGGAACACCCGCGCCAACATTGAGAAGACTACAGCCGAGATGCGCCCGCAGTCACTGCTGATGCAAACACCTGAGGCGCTCAGGCAGATGAAGGAACTGTTAACCTCCCCCCAACGGGCGCGAACAACAGGACAAGCTGATAACCTCGCCGCAAAACAGGTCGACACCTTAACTGCGAGGAGCAAACTGCAGCGGATCCACCAAGGCACGCCATGCAGAAGACTCGACTTCGGATCTCCGGCTCGAAAAGATGCCCAAAGAGCCCACTCCAGGAAACGGCTCCAAAGGACAGCAAACGACTCGCAGAACCTTCCACTCTGGCTACGGAAACAAGGAAAGCGACGCCGAAGATCGATCTAGATATCAGCGACCAATCAGATCCTTCCGATGAAGACGCTGACATCCACCCAGGAGGACCAAGCCAGTCCGCCGGCAGACGGTATCCTTCCCATGAGCAGAAGAACTCTACTGGATGGAGCAGGAAGAACTCGCGGAAGATCAAACTCGATCTATCGACCAGCCAGCCGAAAACTCGGAGGAACGCCGGTAGCAATAAATAGATCCATGATCTCCGCGAATCTCTCAAAAGACCGTGGCCGGCGAAAGCGGTGAAATCGCGAAATCCATCAGCGACCAGTTCCGCCCGAGATCGATAGACTTCGAGGAAGCACGGAAAACACCGCTCACTACCCGGATCACGGAAACACGATCTCGACCCGTGGAAAATCAAAATCCCGGCCTATGACGGTAGACGGATCCTAAGTCGCACCTGCAGTCCTTCCAGATCGCAATGGGTAGGTGCAAACTCCCGAACGCGAGCGACGCTGGTCATTGTCTTCTTCGCCGAGCACCTCAAGGGTGCGCCGAATGGTTCTCCCGGCTGAAAAGGAACTCCATCGGAAGCTTCCGCCAACTGGCCTCGGCGCTTCTGCAATACCCATGTTCATGGACAGAGAAACGTCCGACGTGGACCTATGGAGTCTAGCTCAGAAGGAGGACGAAGTCGCTCGCCGACTTCAAGGTTCAAGCTGGTGATACAGTCGAAGTTCGAAAGTGGATACTACTGGAAAAGCCGCTGACAATCCAGGATACTTCCACAAGGCAACGGACTTCATCATCATGGAAGAAGAGATGAAGCTTCTATCGCAGCACGGACCACAGAAAACGCCCTAAAAGAAAACCTCTCGAATCACAAAATGTCCATCACGGGGAAGACGCCAAGGCATAACTACGCCATCAACTCGAGCAAGGCAGAACCTCCGAAACACCTGGACCAGGAACCAGTACAAGGATAATTCTACTGCGAGTTCCACGAAACCAGAGGTCACTCCACCGCTAACTACAGGTTCTCGCGCCCGCTCACCGCAGCTCCTCACAGGCAAACTATCAAAGGTCAAGAGTATAAAGGACTTGTTCCTGGATTCCGACCACCAAAGACCAACAAAACTGTCTCCGAGGACCGCGAACCGAAAATCAATCGGGAAAACGCTGAAGAAGACAGACGACCAAGGAACAACAGCAGCCAGAGGGTAAACATGATCATCGAAGGATCACAGTTCTACCAAGACTCTGTCTCGTCGATAAAAGCCTACGCTAAAAGCCGACAAGTTCCAACTGGTTCCCGACAGCGCATGTTCTTAACCACACGATCGCTGAGGAACAGGAGACCGGAATCGACAAACCTCACTGAGATCCTTTGGTAATCGACCTGGTAATCCAGGATCTCAAGTCGGCCGATTCTCATCGATACAGAAGCACGGTCAACGCCATCTTCCGCGACACCCTCTACAGGATGAAGATCCCACTTGGGAAGTCGCCCCCGAGCCAAAACCTTTGACGGGTTTCGGCCACTACCATGACCTCGAGAATTAAACTCCGGTCATGGCAAAGGAAGTTACAAAGATCGCCGAGTTTGCAGTAGTCGACAACCCGCCATCTACAACGCCATCATGGGAACCCCTTGATCAACTCCATGAAGGCAGTACCATCCACATATCACTCGGATCAAGTTTCCGACCTCGACCGAACCGCAGCCATCTGGGGTAGTCAGAAACAATCGAGACTCTGTTACCTAGCCGAAGTTCAAACTATGAAAAGATCGAACGCGCCAACCCAAACGAGCAAAGGAATCACACAACATTCCCGAGGACTCAAGAAAGATGATCCAGAATCATCCGAACAGGCAACGATTCAAGACAGCGACAAAGCCTCTGAGTCCACCGCCATAAAAGCAGACAGCTCGACCCCCGCCAAACCGCCGATCCAACCAGCACGATCGAACGGCAACGCACGGGAGTAAAACGTTTGCGACAACTATCAGAACTACGAGATGGCTTGATCCTCGAAGAGGTATCGAGGCAGCTCCGAAACCCGGCGAGTTCAGCTATCCCCTCACCAAAAGGGGGACTGCGCGTACTCCTATACTCCCACAAAACGCCAAAATCCGCATGTACTCGAACTTTCGAAATTTTTAATAAAATTCTTTCTATCTTTTATGCTCACTTAAACGATCAACGCCGAAAACGAAAATCATATCTTCAAAAGAAACGCGAGACGTCGAATTCTTAAAATATAACAAAACTCGTATCATCCGTAAAGACAGTCCACTGCGACTTAAAATAACTCACGCCGTGATTGGCCCCGACGGACGCACACAAGAAAAGTTTCACTCAATACAAACTCGTAGTCAGACCTACAAGGTCCTCTTACATCCGACAAGGATATCATAGCGCGCTACATACAAGAAACCCAAAATTTTGGTTTAGCGTCTCGGATAAACTCCAAAGATAGCTCGATTCTTATAACACAAGTCATATAAGCTAATTAGTCTGGACTTTAAACGAAAAGAATCAGGAAGAAATCACTAACAGGCAAAACGAAAGCCGATCAGTGATGATAGGCCTTTTCAAAGTCCTAATCAAATGTTGTAGAATACAAGATGTCAATCCAATTCTAAGAGATTCTAATGCAAAGGGAATGCAAGTTCATGCTTAATCTAAGTCTATCAAGATGAGAGGATGATTTAGAAACTAAGACAATATTAAAAATGCAATAAAAGATTGAACTTTCTTTCTTATGAGGAGAGTGAGACCCATGGGTATAGGGACTTGATATCAAATGATTAAGCTTCAATCCAAGATGCTAACTTTTCAATCAATCTAATCCTTATGCCTAGACAACAAAACTAAGCAAGCTCTATCCCTAGATGAATGCTCTTTGCAATGATCACCCAAGTACACCAAATCCCTTTGGCTGTAATGATCAAAGCAAACATGGAGAATGAGTCTAATAGCAATCCTAGCTCCTTTGACAACTAATCCCTTAGGCAAAGCAAGCTAAAAGCATAGATGAGTTGGTTCAGGCATTTCATAGAACACCTTCCGGCATGAAATGCCTATAGCTCTATGCTTGAGAGGCCAACTCAAATATAGCTTTAAAACACCAAATCTATGCAAGGAAATGATAGATCTAACAATGACACCTTGGATCTAACTTAATCACTCTCTATCACCCTAACCCATGGATCTTAGAAGGATCTACTCACTAATCCACATGCTTACTCTTAAACCCATGATAGATTCAAGCTTAAACATATAGAGAAAGAAAGGATATGAAATCAAACAATCAAAACACAAAGACAAGATGAGATTATGAATCAAGATGAAACTTTACTCAAGAGGTTTAATGTGTTCTTAGATAAAAATGAGATAAGTCCCTCAAAGGGGATACAAGAGTATTTATATGGGGCTTGGAAACCCTTAGAAACATAAAATAAAATTACTAAAAGGTCCTTGGCCAACTTGATTTTCAACCAATGAGAAGCTAGGAAGAAAGGAAGGGGTGGGACACCCGGCAGGCTGGACTGGTCCATGGCGGGTGTGACCAGCCGGTATGTCCTGCTCGTCCAGCGTCCAGGCCGCGGCCTCTAGGCCGGGTGTGTTCGTCACAGGTGGGCGTCCAGCTGGTGGCAGGACGCGCGGTGGTGCTGGCCGGGTGATACTAGTCGGGTGCAGGCTGGTACGCGGTAGTGGAACTGTGGGATGTCCGAGTGTCCTGGTCCGGTGGTGCTGGATGCGTCCGAGCTCGCCTGGCATCGAACGCGGGTCGTCCAGGTCGGGCAGGTGCTGTCGGGTGTCTCTGGCGCGGGTGAGCAAGGTCGGGCGCCCCTTGCGTCCGCCGTCCCGCGCGGGCAGTGCAACCGCGGTGCCAGGCGGCGCTTGTGCCTCCTTCCGGGCAGTGCAGCCCGCGTGTGCCAGGCCGCATGCCAGTCCCTGCGGGTGCTTGTCCCTCGGTCGTCCTGGGCCCTGAGCTTGTCCAGGCGAGGTTTGATGGTTGACTCGGGTGTGCTCACCCGGGTTGCTTGACATGCTTCTACTCAATTGATCATAACTCCTCCAATATGGCTCCAAATGTCTTGAAACCACTTCCATTGGAAAGCTAACTCAGAATGCCATGTCTCCACCAAATATTAGCATCAGAAGGTATTCCTAAGGCCTCTGTCCATGTTCATCTTTAAACCCTTCTTTTCATCACAAAACTCCCAAACATCTTCAATATCTCCAAAGTGTGCTCCAACACCTAATAGGGACTTATGAATGCAAAATGAGCCTAAAGATGCCTAATGCCTAATCTAAATGAGCAAAAATGCATAAGATATGATAGCTAAAAACATGTAAATATGCAAGACATCAACTCCCCACACTAGACCTTTGCTTGTCCTCAAGTAAACTTTTCAAACACAAGGGGTGGATGCAAGGATGGGAACAAAGCCACAGGAAACACTCATAGCACTCAACCTGACATCCTAAAGAAACATAGCAAATAGCATGAGCAAAACTTTCTTATTATGCTCTAGCTTCACAAGGCCTATCAATGACTCTTATGCCTCTACACAAGATGCAATGCCTATCAACCAACATGTTCTCTTAACCAGCCCTCACATTGATTCACACACACACACACAAGGTGAAGTCTCACAAATGGGCACATGATCTCAATCATTTGGCTAGGTGATCAAATGGTCTAATATGGATGAAAAGGAGGGTTCAATGCATCATTTCAAGGTGGCAATCACTCAAAAATCAAGGAGCTTGATCATTATGCAAAATTTATCTAAGACTAGAGCAATTCATGCATACATGGATCCATCCTCATCATTCTACCCAAATCCTAAGTGATTACAAGTTCTACACCCTCTTAATTCATCCCATAACCCAAAATGAAGACATACTCACATCACTCACCCAATGAATATTTTCTTTCTCATGGTGCTACCTCTAAGGACCTCTATTCACATTCTAAACTCTAACTCTTAAATCTTTCCTTCCCACTATCTTATTGAATCTTTTTTTTTTTTCTTTTTTCTTTTTTTTTCTTTTTTTTTTTATATATGAATGAGGGGGAAGGTCAAAGACTTCAACTAAGAGCTTTTTCATTTTTTTTTTATTATTTCTAGGTCCCTAGGGCTTTTCTTTATCAAAACTTTTTGTTCATCAATCTCAACTTTGTCACATCCCCAAACCCAAAATGTAAAAAATTAGGCAACAAGCACTTCACTCACCATCCTAGAAGCTAGCTCAAATGATGACCCTATGCTAGCAAGAGATGAGAACAAATCCATGTCGCTCCCAATACTCTCAAGATTTTGCACATGACAAGCTATCAAAAGAGGCCTCACTCAAGCAAATCAATGTAGGCTTCAAAGAAAGGATAGGGTTCAAGGGTAAGGGAGTGCCATTTGGGTTAACAAAGGGTGGTACA
The DNA here is from genome assembly GCA_016432835.1 of Brassica nigra. Taxonomy (NCBI): domain Eukaryota; kingdom Viridiplantae; phylum Streptophyta; class Magnoliopsida; order Brassicales; family Brassicaceae; genus Brassica; species Brassica nigra. The sequence continues at coordinate 30,731,043 of CM028242.1, forward strand.
ATGGAAAAAGATAACCCAAATGTGTATGAGATCCATGATCAAGTATGCAAATGCCCATATGCAAGAGAGATTAAGTTCATTCAAGTCTAAGTTCAGGATGGAGCTGGTCTTAAGAACAATGCCAATATCAAGCAAGCAAGCAAGTTTCAAGAAGAGTTTTCAAGGCTCAAAGCATGCAAGCTTTTCAAAAGATGCTTAAGCTACTTGATATGTTTAACTAGGTGTCAAATTCAGTGCAAACGAGTGTTCTTTACAAGGCAATGCTCCATATGCAAATGAATGCAACCTATATGCTCTAGACTCAATCCTAAGGATGCAAGTGATGCAATCTTACATGATTCAAAATTTAAAATTTTTTAGATTTTCTATGCACTTATGATTGTACAATGCAATGCATGAGACTCAAAATCACAAAGCAAACATGATCAATATCCGTACCTCCCCACACTTAAATCACACAGTCTGTGTGAGTAAGAGAGTAAGAGGTACCTCAACAAGGCAAAATCAAATGTATATACAAAAGGGTTGGAGTAATACCACACAAGGAGAGTTGGGCATGGTGCTTGTGGCATGACTAGAAGCTGGCTTGGTTCATAGCAACTAGAGGAGGCTGCTACATGGATCATGGGGCTCAAGTGGTTCACCACCATTCTTCTCTCCTCTAGTGCTTGGCTCAACCTGAAAACCTTGACCACTTTTATTAAAAACTTAAAAGAGAATTGAAATTTCAAAACTATGTACAAGGATAACCATGGGACTTCCTCCCAAGTGAGCTTGTTTTGAGTCACTTAGCTTGACTACCTTGTCTCTTGAACTAGTGAGAAGGAGGATCCTTCCCACCTTCAAGTGTGATGGTGAGGACCTGAGAGAGAAGCTCTTGAAGCTTGATTGGGTCATCTTGGAGCTGAGGAGTGATGATGGCTCTAGCATTTGAGAATGGTGTGGACCTGCCCTTATGCTTGATCTTGTACTCAATGGCTCCATCCTTGAGCTTCTTTGGATGGAGAGTGAGAGTGTGTGAGAGCAAATCAAGAGGTGGAGGATGAGGCTCTTTCACTATCTTCTTCTTGCCATGAGTGGCCTTTGAGGCTCCACCCATCCTCTCTTTTAGCACTTTCCAAGTGCTCAACACACAACTCCTTAGAACACTCTCCATCAAGACCTTCTTTCTTACCAACAACCTCTTCATCTTGGGGCTTCTCAACAGCTTGTGCAGCACGAGTTATTGTCCCACAATAGTCTGATTCGAGTGGGGCTGGAGAGGATAGGAGACAGCTTTGTTGACATGCATGAGAGTGACCTTCTTGTTGGGAAAGTCAATGCAAGCTCCAACTGTTGTGAGGAAAGGAGTGCCAAGGATCAAAGGGACTCTTTCTGCAGATGCCATATTCAAAACAGTGAGGTCAATAGGTATGGTGCAGGATCCAATCTTCAAGGGAAAGTCCTTGATTATGCCAAGTGGGTTGTAGAAGAGGAATCCCCAAAGGTAAGAGGAGGAGTATCTGTTTCCATGCTTTCAATCCCAATATGCTGCACCATATCCAAGGAGATGACATTCACACTAGCTCCACTATCAACAAGAGCATCATCCATAGTTAGACCAAGAGAGCAAGACAATGTGAACTTCCCTTGAGACTCAAGCTTAGGGAGGGACTTGGGAGGGATTGGTGGATCAATCTTCAGAAGTGAGATGTCCAAAAGCTCAGCCACTTTAGCTTGGTGGGTGAGAATGTCTGTATGAGCATCATTTGGACATGAGCAGCATGCATATTGCTGATCTCTGGAAGCTTGACTCCAATATCACTAAGATCCTTCCGGAACTTTGAGATCACTTTTTTGAGCTTTGGTGGAAACCTTGAGGGTAAGGGAGCTTATCATATGGTGATAGCTCAACCTCATTGTCTTCTTCCTTCACTTCTTTCAGCTTGGGGTTAGCACTCTTCTCAACTTGTGTCTCAACCTTAGGCTCATCAATCCTTCCTTGAACCTTCTTATCAGCTCTCTTCACAACTCTAGCTTCAGCTGTGGCCACAACCAGTCTCTTATCATTTTCAATCTGATTTCCAAGCACTAGCCTCTCAATCTCATCAACATCATTCTTATGATCACTCAATGCAATCCCTGAAGAAGTGGAGATGATAACATTGCAAGTGTCCTTAGGGTTCTTCTCTGGTTTCCTGGTAGAGATCCCATTGGATTCTTGGAGGATGAAGACATGGATGTAACTTGGCTCTCCAAAGCTTTGAGGTGAGAGGCAAGTTGCATGTACTTGTTGTTGAGGTCAGAATAGGTTCCATCAATCTTAGCATGGATGTTCTTGAACTCATCACCAATGGTCTTAGCATTTCTTTCTTGAGCTTCTAAGAGTTGCTTGAACATGGACTCCAAATTTGAACTTGGAGCCTGAGCTGGAGAAGAGCCTCCTTGGGGCTGAGTAGGCTGGTTTGCTTGGTAACCTCCTTGTTGATTGTTGTAGTAAGGTCTTTGCTGGTAGTTGTTTTGGTATTGGAAGTTAGGCTCCTTCCTATACCATGTGCCATTAGAATTGATGAAACACAGCTCCTCTTGTCCTTCTACACCATGAACTTCAGTAGTTCTAGCAGGCTGTTTCTGTTGCTGGTTCCCAATGGAGTTAAGCTGCTCTTGCTTAGCCTTCTCTACAAGAAGCTTGTCCAACTTTTCTTGAGAGACTTCAGGTCTTTCTTGTGTGCTGATCATCTTCATCAGTGCCTCTGTTGGCTCTATCATGCTCCTCACTGTAGACTGAGTCACTCCTGGCCATGTTCTCCACCAGCTCCTCAGCATCCTGCTCAGTTCTGCCCAAGAAGAACCCATTGCTGGCTGTGTCCAATCTGCTCCTGAACTCTGGTAGAGCACCTCTGTAGAAGGTACTAAGCAAACTCTCCTTGGTGAAGCCATGATGTGGGCATTGAGACCAATAGCCCTTGAACCTCTCCCATGCTTCACTAAAGCTCTCAAGGTTCTTCTGCTGAAAGCTAGAGATCTCATTTCTGATCTTGGCTGTTCTTGAGGTAGAGAAGAATTTCTCTAGGAATGCTCTCTTGCACTCATTCCAAGTAGTGATGGAGTCACTTGAACAGCCTTCTCCCATAGATGTGCCTTGTCTCCCAAAGAGAATGGAAACAACCTCAGCTTGAAAGCATCTTCAGAGACTCCATTAATCTTGGACAAGCTACAGTAGCTATCAAATGTGTCCAAGTGATCAAGGGGATCCTCCACAGCAAGGCCATGGAACTTGTTGTTCTCAATCAAATGCAGCAGGCCTGCTTTGATCTCAAAGTTGTTGTTCTCCACAGCTGGTGCTCTGATTCCCAACCTATGACCATGAATGTGAGGTTGGTCATAGGCTCCAATGGCTCTTGCTTGGCGTGGTTGGTGATGTGGCTGGCGTGGTGGTCTAGGATTGTCAGCTCTTGGACCATTGTCCCCTTGGACATTACCATCTTGAGGCAGATTCTCCATCTCAAACCCCAACCTTGAAGATGAGCCTGTTGCTCTACTTCTCTTCTTTGTCTAGCTATCTCCCTCTCAAGTGCAGCAATCTCTTCAACAGTAGGAACCAAGTTGGATGCCCCTCTGCTTATCATACACCTGAAAGTCAAAGATAGAAGAGGCAAGAACCAATATCACAAGATACAATAAAATAAAATGACTTAGTCTCAAGCAAATAACTAAATCCCAATGTCAAAATCAACTTAAGTTGGTAACGGCGCTAATTTGATGACAGGCCTTTTCAAAGTCCTAATCAAATGTTGTAGAATACAAGATGTCAATCCAATTCTAAGAGATTCTAATGCAAAGGGAATGCAAGTTCATGCTTAATCTAAGTCTATCAAGATGAGAGGATGATTTAGAAACTAAGACAATATTAAAATGCAATAAAAGATTGAACTTTCTTTCTTATGAGGAGTGAGACCCATGGGTATAGTGGACTTGATATCAAATGATTAAGCTTCAATCCAAGATGCTAACTTTTCAATCAATCTAATCCTTATGCCTAGACAACAAAACTAAGCAAGCTCTATCCCTAGATGAATGCTTTTGCAATGATCACCCAAGTACACCAAATCCCTTTGGCTGTAATGATCAAAGCAAACATGGAGAATGAGTCTAATAGCAATCCTAGCTCCTTTGACAACTAATCCCTTAGGCAAAGCAAGCTAAAAGCATAGATGAGTTGGTTCAGGCATTTCATAGAACACCTTCCGGCATGAAATGCCTATAGCTCTATGCTTGAGAGGCCAACTCAAATATAGCTTTAAAACACCAAATCTATGCAAGGAAATGATAGATCTAACAATGTACACCTTGGATCTAACTTAATCACTCTCTATCACCCTAACCCATGGATCTTAGAAGGATCTACTCACTAATCCACATGCTTACTCTTAAACCCATGATAGATTCAAGCTTAAACATATAGAGAAAGAAAGGATATGAAATCAAACAATCAAAACACAAAGACAAGATGAGATTATGAATCAAGATGAAACTTTTCTCAAGAGGTTTAATGTGTTCTTAGATAAATAATGAGATAAGTCCCTCAAAGGGGATACAAGAGTATTTATATGGGGCTTGGAAACCCTTAGAAACATAAAATAAAAATTACTAAAAGGTCCTTGGCCAACTTGATTTTCAACCAATGAGAAGCTAGGAAGAAAGGAAGGTGGGACACCGGCAGGCTGGACTGGTCCATGGCCGGGTGTGACCAGCCGGTATGTCCTGCTCGTCCGGCGTCCAGGCCGCGCGGCCTCTAGGCCGGGTGTGTTCGTCAGTGGTGGGCGTCCAGCTGGTGGCAGGACGTGCGGGTGGTGCTGGCCGGGTGATACTAGTCGGGTGCAGGCTGGTACGCTGGTAGTGGGAACTGTGGGATGTCCGAGTGTCCTGGTCCGGTGGTGCTGGACGCGTCCGAGCTTGTCTGGCATCGGAACGTGCGGGTCGCCCAGGTCGGGCAGGTGCTGTCGTGTCTTCTGGTGCGCTGGTGAGGCAAGGTCGGTGCGCCCTTACGCCCGCCAGTCCCGCGGCGGGCAGTGCAACTCGCTGCCAGGTCAGGCGCTTGTGCTCCTCTTCCCGCGGGCAGTGCAGCCCGCGGTGCCAGGCCGCATGCCAGTCCCTCGTCCCGCGGGTGCTTGTCCTCGGTCGTCCTGGCCGCGTCCTGAGCTTGTCCAGGCGAGGTTTGATGGTTGGACTCGGGTGTGCTCACCCGGGTTGCTTGACATGCTTCTACTCAATTGATCATAACTCCTCCAATATGGCTCCAAATGTCTTGAAACCACTTCCATTGGAAAGCTAACTCAGAATGCCATGTCTCCACCAAATATTAGCATCAGAAGGTATTCCTAAGGCCTCTGTCCATGTTCATCTTTAAACCCTTCTTTTCATCACAAAACTCCCAAACATCTTCAATATCTCCAAAGTGTGCTCCAACACCTAATAGGGACTTATGAATGCAAAATGAGCCTAAAGATGCCTAATGCCTAATCTAAATGAGCAAAAATGCATAAGATATGATAGCTAAAAACATGTAAATATGCAAGACATCAATCAGTCATCGCGACACTTTAAAGCCGAGTAAACCTAGGTCTTGCTCTAAACCCAGCCTTTGCTGGATCTTGACATCTCACAGACATAGTATCGATAAGATCCCAAAACATGTCTCTTATCGCTACACCTAAAACGCCGCTAAAAGTAGCATACGGACCAAGCGACAAAAAGAGTTAGGATACGGCGACTACCGCGATCCTTCCTCTACACTTGAAAAGTATAAATCAAAACAAAAGACTAAATCTCGCAAATTTTCATATTCATAAAGTCCGCAAAACGGCGGATTCAAAGCCACCAACGGCCAGTCCCAAAACATAAGAATGCAACCTCCAACAGTCGCAGAATAAAACTCCTAAAACGCACGACACGGCCAAAAATACGATTCACAAAGGAAGTCAACATTGAGAAACCGGATGAAATCCCAAATGAACTAGCAGGCTGGTCCACTTCTCATTCACGCCGAAGCGCTCCCACCTCCCTCGGCGTTCTCATCGGCTCCGCCTCCATCAGATCCTCGAAACCTCGATAGGTTCCCATAGTCTTCGGACTCTTTCTTCTACCGAGGAACCAAGGACTCAGCATGAGCACACTCGCCATGAAATCCTTCATCTCAGAAATCTCGAATCGGAAGGAGAAATCCGGTTCTGAGACTTGTAAAGGTTTACGACCAACCCCGACACTCGCGAAATCACTAACAAACTCCTGAGCTTTTAAAACATTGAAACTCAGCAGCAAATGATTCCGCCTCGCCTCGCCACCTCAGCTGCGACCATCCTTCTTCCTCTCCTTCCGCCTAACGAGAGCTCGAGCATGAAGCTCAGCTTGCTTCGCTCGCGCTTTACCTCTTGTCGAACCGAAAATCTCGCCCGCTTCTGTGGTCTTGAAGTTAGCAATCCTGGATTTTCAAAACTCGAAGCGCCGCTAAACACTCTTAGTCCCTGCATAAACTCAAGATCAGCAAGCATGCTTATATACAGATTCGAACGTAAGGTTAAGAAGTTCAAGGGCCAAACCTCGTTGACACGCGAGCCCTCGGCAAAACCCGTTGTTTTTCCTCATCCTCCGTGGACTCATCAGTAGAAAACTCCGGAGGAAGGCCATCAAAGAAGTTGTTGGGTGGAAAACCGCTGGTTCGCTTTTCCGTTGGAGCAAAACTGGTTTTCTCCCAACGTGAAGGATCTTCGAGCCTTCCCCATCATCGATTTCTTCCCTTACGACCTCTGTCTACGCCCGGTAGAGCTTCAATGACCGGTTCGGCATCATACGACGAGACAGGATCTCGAGACCGATAAAGTCTAACACCCCGTCTCGAATCCGTTCGAGGGTGAAGGACTTCCAGAAAAACGGCCTTTGACGAAGAAGATCTCTCTTGACAAAGAGATCACCATGCAAATGCGCAATAGGGTTGTTTCCTACAAAGCGAAACTTTTTCACTAAAACTCGCGACTTCCGAAATGGTGAAATGGACAACAGGTTTTTCATCAGATACCTCGGTTGAAGTTCCATGCTTTAGGAAATAGATGGAGGCAGCTCTCCTCGACAGACTCACCATCTATTTGGACGAAGAAGAAACGCTCCTGCCACGATTAGGGATTCAAGTAGTCCCCTCAATCACGCCATATCCTTCTTAGGCAGCATGGAGTAGTGACCGCCGCCCCCGCCGGCCGAAAGTGCCCCAAAGACCTTCGAAATCATCGGGACCAAGATCAATCCCGAAGTTCATAGCTAGCGATCAGTACGCCAAGCCAACTCTCCAAGGCAGGAATGCTGAGCTGGTTGATCGAAAGTTCAAGCGTGAAGCGCATCGAACAATGGCACAGGGATCGGGAACCATACAGCAGTATGTAAAGAAAGCCTCGTGAACATGTAAAGAAACCTGCGGAGGATTCCTTGCACTCTCGTACCAACGGAACTGAATTTGACTCCTTCAGAACCTGGTAAAAATCTCAAGAACTTGAGATATTTGGCGAAACCAAGCTCGGCAAAGGAGCACCAGGCTGCCTCGCAGGTCTCCTCGAACAGGATCTCTGGCAGTGTTGCGCCGAACCTACAAGGGCTCTATACGCGATTCTTCGCTTCCTCCTCGACCAACTCCTCCTACTTCACCGCCACATGGAGTGAGAGTCATCCGAGGATGAATGGGAAGAAGAGTTTTCTTCGAGGATTCAAGACATTGTTCTTAAAGAGAGAGAAAGGATTCGAGAGAGAGAGTAATTTCTTATGATGAAGTAAGAATGAGATTTCTTACTCCATCCTTATAAAGGAGGTAAAATCACTATTTATTTCCCGACTTTCGCAAACGACACGCCTCTACACCTTCCCATATCGGCTATACCGCAAGCTAGGATCCGACAGGCACTACGGTTCCTAGCTAGCTGGCGGGCTAACTGTTGGGGTCAAAATAGGTCAATGACGAAATCGCACCAAAGTCCTCGAAAGAAAAGCCGACAATCAAAGCCAAGAAACGGTCGCCGCCGATAAAACTCACGGAAAGGCTCGTCCACTCCCATCCGCGCCAGCGCAAGGGTCCTGGCGCCCATCCGCAATCATCTCATGATCTCGGCAATGGCGCATCTTGGTCCTTGAAACCCATGTCCGGATCGTCCGAGATCTACAATGGGTCTTCCGAAGCCTTCCATTGTTTAAAAGATTCGCCTTTTAACACATCTAAAGCTCAAGCCTCGCTCACATCCTTGAAGACGGAAAGTCTACAAATCCAAGTTCATCGCAAAATCCCGATACTCGAGGAGTCTTGTTGGATTATAAACGATTATCTCGAAATCTGCGCTAACGATCTTCCCAAACTCAAAGATTTCCGCAAAACAACTTACGGGAAAGATCGAACAACGAAAACCCACAGACGGGGATGGCCTGGCGCTGGCGAACGGGGCACGGTCGCCTGGCGCCGGGCGGCACTTCGCCTACGCCGGGCGCCGGCCATACGGCGCAATTGCCACGCTGGCCGCCTGGCGCTGGCACGCTGGACGCTGGCCAGCCTGGTGCCGGGCGGCCTCGCCTGGCGGCGGCATTCCGCCATGCCGGGCACTCCACGCTGGCCAGCCTGGCGCTGGCGCACTTGCCTCGCCGCATCGCTGACGCTGGCCGCCTGGCACCGGGCGCACGCTGACACAGGCCAGCCCGCGCCGGGCGCACCACGCTGGCCGCTCTGGCCGGCGCACTCGCCTGCGGCCGGCATCTGCCACGCTGATCGCCTGGCCGGTCCACGGCCTCGCCCTGGTCTCGGTCCTATCATGCCCGGTCCGATCCCATCTTAGCTTGTTCGATCAATCTACGCAAGTTTGGTACGATCACGCTATTCTAACACCAATATCTCGACTATACAAGGAATTGGTTCCTTCGAAACACCAAACCTTCAAAGACCGTTCTTTGAAAACCGTAAAATGCCTAAACGGCCCAACATGGCCAAACGCCCAATTACGATTTTCCGAAAAGAAGGATAACTATGACGGTTTATCTTTATCCTCACATAAGAGATAAATGTCAAGTTTCCAGAAGATAAATGTCAAGTTTCCAAGATAAATGTCAAGTTTTCCAAGATAAATGTCAAGTTTCCGATAAACACTAAGATGGACGAAAATGGAAAAGCCCGATTCAGCCCACGAAGATAGACCGCCTTAAGAAGAGTATATAAGGAGAGCTTGAGCAAGAAGCAAACCAGATCACAAAACTTCGCCTTTTAACACATCTAAAGCTCAAGCCTCGCTCACATCCTTGAAGACGAAAGTCTACAAATCCAAGTCCATCGCGAAAATCCCGATACTCGAGGAGTCTTGTTGGATTATAAACGATTATCTTGAAATCAGCGCTAACGATCTTCCCAAACTCAAAGATTTCCGCAAACGACTTACGGGAAAGATCGAACAACGAAAACCCACAGACGGCAGATGGCTCTGGCCGGGCGGCACGCCGCTGACTCGCCTGGCGCCGGGCGGCACTCGCCTGGCCGCGGCACCCACGCTGGTCGGCCTGGCGCCGGTCCACGCCCTCGCCCCTGGTCTCGTCCTATCATGCCCGGTCCGATCTCATCTTAGCTTGTTCGGATCAATCTACGCAAGTTTGGTACGATCACGGTTATTCTGTAACACCAATATCTCGACTATACAAGGAATTGGGGTTCCTTCGAAACACCAAACCTTCAAAGACCGCTTTCAAAACCGTGAAAACGCTTAAACGGGCCTAACGTGGCCAAAACGCCCAATTACGATTTTCCAAAAAGAAGGATAACTATGACGGTTTATCTTTATCCTCACATAAGAGATAAATTTAAAGTTTCCAGAAGATAAATGTCAAGTTTCCAGAAGATAAATGTCAAGTTTTCCAAGATAAATGTCAAGTTTCCCGATAAACACTAAGATGGACGAAAATGGAAAAGCCCGATTCAGCCCGCGAAGATAACCGCCTTAAGAGGAGTATATAAGGAGAGCTTTGAGCAAGAAGCAAACCAGATCACAAAACTTCGCCTTTTAACACATCTAAAGCACGGCCTCGCTGCTCACATCCTTGAAGACGAAAGTCTACAAATCCAAGTCCATCGCAAAATTCGATACTGAGGAGTCTTGTTGGATTATAAACGATTATCTCGAAATCTGGCTAACGATCTTCCCAAACTCAAAGATTTCGCGAAACGACTTTACGGGAAAGATCAACAATGAAACCCACGACGGCAGGATGGCCTGCGCCGGCGGCATCGCCGGGCGCTGGGGCCGGGCGCGCCACGCTGTTCGCCTGGCGCCGGGCGGCACTCGCCTGGTGCCGGGCGGCACGCGGTACGCTGGCCAGCCTGGCGGCGCACTCGCCTGCCGGGCGGCACTCGCCTGGCGCCGCGACACGCCACGCTGGCCGCCGGCGGCCGGCATACGCGGACGCTGGCCAGCCTGGTGCCGGGCGGCACCCGCCACGCGGGCCGTGGCGCTGGCGCACTCCCCGCCGGGCGGCACGCTGGACACGGATCGCCTGGCGCCGGGCGGCACTGCCACGCTGGTCGGCCTGGCGCCAGTCCACGGCCCTCATCCTGGTCTCGGTCCGATCCCATCTTAGCTTGTTCGATCAATCTACGCAGTTTGGTACGATCACGTTATTCTGTAAGAGCAATATCTCGACTATACAAGGAATTGGGTTCCTTCGAAACACCAAACCTTCAAAGACTGCTTTCAAAACCGTAAAAGCCTAAATGGCCTAACGTGGCCAAAACGCCCACTTATGATTTTCTAAAAGAAGGATAACTATGACGGTTTATCTTTATCCTCACATAAGAGATAAATGTCAAGTTTCCAGAAGATAAATGTCAAGTTTCCAGAAGATAAATGTCAAGTTTTCCGAAGATAAATGTCAAGTTTCCCGATAAACACGAAGATGGACGAAAATGGAAAAAGCCCGATTCAGCCCGCGAGAAGATAGACCGCCTTAAGAGGAGTATATATGAGAGCTTTGAGCAAGAAGCAAACCAGATCACAAAAACTTCCAGAGCACTTAGAGCAAACTTAGGCATTATTTTCCGTTTTTACTAGCGAGCTGCGACTCAATTAGGTTAGAACTTAGGTTGCTAGACTAGCGAACTTGCCGACAGTTCTTGTAGCCAAGGCTCTTACCTGTTGTTCACGCTCAAACGCGGATTCGGAAATAAAATCATTTGCTCTATTCTTTGTTCTTACGATTTTATTTTGTTTTCATATTTTCTTTGTCGTACTGATTGTGTCGTGTGCGGCCCAGCAGATATCCGGGACCTTCAGGGAAGGCTTGGTTCACTTGGCTTTCCTTCAAATCAACTTAATTTGACGGTGCGAATTTCGGTTCCCACATTCACCTTGTGTGTGTGTGTGTGTGAATCAATGTGAGGGCTGGTTAAGAGAACATGTTGGTTGATAGGCATTGCATCTTGTGTAGAGACATAAGAGTAATTGATAGACCTTGTGAAGCTGGAGCATAATAAGAGAGTTTGCTCATGCTATTTGCTATGTTTCTTTAGGATGTCAGGTTGAGTGCTATGAGTGTTTCCTTTGGCTTTGTTCCCATCCTTGCATCCATCCCCCTTGTGTTTGAAAAGTTTACTTGAGGACAAGCAAAGGTCTAGTGTGGGGGAGTTGATGTCTTGCATATTTGCATGTTTTTAGCTATCATATCTTGTGCATTTTTGCTCATTTAGATTAGGCATTAGGCATCTTTAGGCTCATTTTGCATTCATATGTCTCTATCAGGTGTTGGAGTATACTTTGGAGATATTGGAGATGTTTGGAAGTTTTGTGATGAAAAGAGGGTTTAAAGATGAACATGGACAGAGGCCTTAGAAGTATCTTCTGATGCTAAGATTTGGTGGAGACATGAAATTCTGAGTTAGCTTTCCAATGGAAGTGGTTTCAAGACATTTTGAGCCATATTGGAGGAGTTATGATCAATTGAGTGGAAGCATGTCAAGCCACCCGGGTGACAATACCGAGGTCAACCACCGCATGCTATACAGCTAGAACGCGACGCGGCCTGGACGTGCTCGGGCGAGGGAACGCGCAGGACAGCATCTGGGAAGGAAGAGACACGCGGGCTGGAGTGCTCGGGGTAGCTTACCCGCACGGGTTAGTCCTTGCTGATGGAGATCACGCGGGTGCACACACCCGGGGAGACTTACCCGCACGGGACGGAGCACGGACGGATGCGCCGGTCTTGATGCTCGGGAGATACTGCCCGCACGGGATGGACACGGGACGAACGGACAGGACGCGACCGAGGACGCACCCGACCTTGCCTCACCCGCGTACGAACTGATGGACGAGCTGATCAGGACACCCGACCTTGCACACCCGTCCGTTCCCACCCGCACAGCCTGCACACCCGACCTGGAGGACGCGGCCTGAAGGACCCGCACGGCCTGCTAGCCGGCCTAGAGAGACCGCACCGCCTGGACGATGGACGAGCAGCATGATACGCGGCCTGGACATACCCGGCCTGGACAGCACAGCCTGACCCGGGTGGCCTAGCTTCTTCCTTTCTCCTTGCTTCTAATTGGTCGAAAATCACTTGGCCAAGGACATTTTAGTAATTTTCTTTTATGTTTACAAGGGCTTTCAAGTCACCTATAAATACTTTTGTAATCTCATTAAGAGATCTAACTTCTTTTCTCTCAAAAACATAATAAGATCTTGAAGAAACTTTGGAACTTTGATCCTTTTCATCTCATTTCTTTTGTGTTTAATAGATTATCTTCTTCTCTAATCATGTTTAGCCTTGAATCATCATTGATTTTGAGGTTTTCCATGGCTATTAGTGAGTAGATTTATCTTGTGGAAACTTGACATTTATCTATTATGTGAGGATAAGGATAAACCGTCATAGTTATCCTTCTTTTCGAAAATCGTAAGTCGGTCGCTTGGTCATGTCGGGCTTTTAGCGCTTTAACGGTTTTCGAGAAAATAGTCTTCGGTTTTGGCATTTCCAAAAGAATCCCAATTCCTCGTGATAGTCGAGATGATTGGTGTTTAGGATAACCGCGGATCGCTTTTATACGATGAATCAAATCCATTCATCATTCGAACCTTTTATGGTCTTCCGACATTTCTCTAGTATCGGATCTAAATGGAATTGATTTGAACTTCCCATTTTCGAGGGTTTGAGTAATGAGGCTTCAACTTAGATTTTAAAATATGAACTTTGTTAAACAATCGAAGGCTTTATGGAAGAATAATCGTGTTTTCGAACAATCCAACATGGGTTTAAGGGACCAAGATGTTGCCGCTGCCTGAGATCACGAGACGACCGCATGATGGGCGCCAGGACCCTTGCCACCGGGCGCCAGAAGGGAGACGACGGGCCTGCCGCCGAACCAGACGGGAGAGGACGAGCCTGCCGCGGCGCCAGGCACGGGCGTGGTCGGTTCGCCGGCGCGGCGCGCTGGCGTGGTCACGCCACGCCAGGCGCTCTACCGCGGCCGTGGTCTGGTCCGCTGATGCCGCTGTTGCTTGCCTTCGCCGATCCTCGGCTCACGGTCCGCTCGCGGCTTCCCGTAGTTCGCCGGGTGATGATCCGCTTCGGTTCGATTGTTACTTAGTTTTTCCGAAAGTGACGCACTGCTTTAGATCGCCACTTAGTTTTCTTCCGAGGACTTTCGGGTGACGATTTCGTTGACCGATTTTGACCCCAACATAAACTTAGGATCAGAAAAATATATATCCAACAATGGTAATATATATGATCAAAGTTCAAAGGATAAACCTCGTTGATTCGCTGAGTACCTCGCAAAAGCTCTTCTTCACGCCATCCTCGAAGCGATCATCAGTAGTAAACGCTGGAGGAGACCATCGAAAAATTGCTAGGCAGGGAAACTGGCTGGTTCCACCCCTTCTCCGAACAAAGCCGAGTCTCCTCCTAATGGCAAACGATCTTCCGAGGCCGTCTCGCATTCGACCTCTTTGCCCTTCCTAGACCTATGTCTCCCTCAACAGGCAAGACAGCAGTCGGCTCGACGCCGATTGAACATCGGAAGGCTGAGAGGTGACTGGATCGATGGAGCTCCACCGCGACTTTGAATTGCCAACGGAAAAGGTACTCCAGAAGAATGGCCTTTCCGAAGAAGGTCTCGCTTGACTAAAAAGATCGGCATGAGTGTGCGAACAATCTTGTTCACTACACGATAAACAAAAGTATTATCTTCATGCACGCTCAAAGTACGAAAACGAAACCGTTACCGGTTATCACATCGGGTTCCACTCCTAAGGGAACAAGTGAAGGCAGCTTTCCTCAACGGACTCCCCATCTATTTGTACAAAGAAGAAGCGATCAAACCATGACTTCGGGTTCGAATTAGTCCCCTGGATTATTGCCATGTTCTTCCCTGGGATCACGGAATACGAACCTTCAATCGACGCTGGCTTCGGTATACCAAAGTCCCTCGAAATCACTAGGAGTAAGGTCCATACCTAACTCGTGAACCCGAGACTAGCACGCCGAGCCAACTCTCCAAAGACGGACAGTGAGCTGGCTGATTGAAAGTCCGAAGAACAAGCACGCGGACAATGGGACCAGGATCGGAACCACATGCGGTTGCACGAAAGAAAAGCTTCATAGCAAGTAAAGAAGCCCTACGGAGGATCCCTCCGCCCGCCAGCGGTCGAACCGGGACCCCACTCTAACTTGGTAAAGTTTCAAGAGTTGTGAGTGTACTGAGAGACCATGCTTGGGAGAGCAGCACCGCCGCCTCGGAGGTCTCCGAATGGGATGTCCGCGAGGCGGACACGAGCCACATAAAGCTTTGTAGTATGCTCCATCGTGATCCTCATCAACTTCTTTTCGTTTTCGCGAACCACTTCATCGACGGAGAATCGCCCAAAGATGAGTGAGAAGAAGAATTTCTTTTGAGGATCTTGATCTTGAAGACATTTTTCTGTAGAGAGAAACTTGTAGGTAAATCTTGTGATGAAGTAAGAATGACTGAAAATTCTTTCTCCATCTTTATAAGGAAAGAAAAGTTAATATTTACTCCGACTTTCGCAAACGATTGCGCCTTCTACACCTTCCTATCCAGCTATACAGCAAGCTAGACCTGTTACCAAAACCACGGTCCTAATTAGCTGGGGCTAACTGTGGGGTCAAAATCGGTCACAAACGCAATCAATACGAAAAGTCCTTGAAACAACTAGTTATTCAACGAAAACGACGGAAGGGATGATCGTGATCGCGGCAATCGACACCAGCAGAGCTGCCACGGCCTAGCCCCGACGCCGGCACCGCTTCGCCTGCTGGCACCGAACGCCGGCCCGCTCGCCTGCTGGCACCGGGGTCGGCCGCTCGCCGCTCTGGCACCGGCTGCTCGTCTGTTGCAACGGCACCGGGCTGGTTTGCCCGTGCTGGCACGGTCGCCAGGCGCTGCCCGCCTGCGTTGGCACTGGCGCGCTGCCAGCCCGTGTTGGTTCGGCGGGCCGCTCCCGATGCTGGCATGGCGCCGCAGCGCTGGCACCGGCTGCTCGCCTGCTGGCACCGGGCTGGGCTGCTCTCTGCTGGCACCGGCGCGGGCCGTCATTTCATGTTGGCACCAGGTGCTACGCCGCTCGCCTGCGTTGGTCACGGCCGGCGCCAGCTCGCGCTTGTCACCGCGGGGCCAGCTCGCTGCGTCAGCAGCCGGGCCAGCACTCCATGTCCAAATTCCAGGCCAGCAGCACATGTCCAAATCCCGCCTGGCACGACCACTGCGCGATCTTCTTCCCACAAGACCTCTAACAAACTAGCCTAACTATGTATTTTGTATCCTTGCTCAAGACTCACCGCTCAACTCCTTAGAGAGAAGAAACCCATAACCCCGCTTCGCCTCTGGTCGAAATAAATCAGGAAAGCTTCGAGACAACTAAAGGTTTGGTTGACGAATGGATCTCGATTAATCGTGATAAAACGATCACGGTTATTCTAAAGACACCAGTCATATGTACTATACGTGAATTGAGGTTCTTTCGCAAAACAAGTATCATAACAGGCTGGTTTCTCAAAACCGTGAAACATCCACGGTCGTAAAACAACGGCCCCAAAAGGCCCGAATGCGTAATTAAATCGCCCACTTTAATACTATCCAGGAAACCAAGTTGAGATGGACATGATTCCCATGTTTATCTTAACATAAGATAAAATGTCAAGTTTCCAAGATAAATGTGAAGTTTCTTGAAGATAAATGTCAAGTTTCCCGATAAAACATGAAGACAAACGAAATGGAATGAAGCCCGATTCGCGACAGATTCGCCCAAAGGAAGAATAGACCGCCTTAAAGAGGAGTATATATGAGAGCTGGGCTTATGAGCAAAGGGGAGAACTTTTTCAGAGCAACATAACACTTGTGAGCAACTTAGGCATTATTTTCCTCGGTTTTACTCAGCGTAGCCGCGAATCAACCAGTTAGAACTTTAGGTTGCTAGACTAGCAAACTTGCCGACAGCTCTTGTAGCCAAGGCTCTTACTCGTTGTTCACGCCAAACGCCGATTCAGAAATAAGATCTTTGCTCTATTCTTTTTTCTTACATTTTTCATTCCGCTCTTCTTATTCCCTTTGTCGCATCGATTGTTTCTTCGCGTGGCCCAGCAGATAACCGGACCTTCAGGGAAGGCTTGGTTCACTTGGCTTTCCTCCAAATCATCTTAATTTGACGGTGTGAATTTCGTTTCCCACATAAACCTTGAGTTCTTGAAGGGCCGCAAGATTTCTGGGTCAACAGGAAGTCTTTTGGACTCTCGAGGGTCTCAAGAAGCGGGGACTCATCGTAGAGCCTGGAGATGAATTTTCTGAGAGCCATTCTTCCCGTTCGCTTTTGGACTTCCTTGATGTTCTTCGGGGAGGAATAGATTGAATAGCTCTGATCTGGTCTGATTGGCTTCAATGCCCCGGTGGGTCACGATGTACCGAGGAACTTGTCGAGCTGACGCCAAATGAGCATTTGGCAGGATTGAGATTCATATGATACTTCTGGAGGGTTGAGAAGGCTGCTGTAGGTGCCAGATGTGGTCCTCGAATTCTGTGGATTTAACCAGCATGTAATCAATGTATACTTCTATTGTCTGTCCGATCTGGTCAAGTAACATCGATTCACCAGCCTTTGGTAGGTTGACCTAGCTCTTCAGGCCAAAGGGCATGACCTTGTAGAATAGATCCCCTCGACCTCATGAACAAAGTTTTTCGATCCTCGGGTGCATGAGAATTTGGTTATAATGAGAATGCGCCCATAATGTTCATGAGCTGATGTCCCGACGGGCGCCGACGAAGTTTGTCGATGTGAGGTGGTGGGGAAGGGGTCCATGGGACAGGACTTATTCAGATCCGCGGAGGTCTATACAGACTCGCCACTTTCCATTTCTTTTCCTTACTACTACCACGTTAGCCAGCAATTCGATACTGACTCCAATGAACCCCGCCTCGAGTAAGTTCTTGATCTCCTTTTTTATTATCGCATCCCTTTTGGGGGCGAACTTCCTACTATTCTGTCTGACTGGCTGGTAAAGGGGATCCACCTGCAGCTTGTGCATAATGACTTCTGGATCGATCCCTGGCATGTCGGTATGGAACTAAGCGAAGCAGTCGGAGTTAGATCTGAGGAGGTCTATCAATCTCCTTCTTAGCCCCTCTTTCAGCTTAGAACCGATCCTGAGGTATTTAGTGTGCCCTCCTTCGATATGGGGTACGTCATCTACATCTTCATCCTCCGGCTCTTCAGAATGCTGAGTTGGAGGTTCCTATGTTCGGCTGGGATGGGCCTTTAGTCTTCAGGGTGACCTCGTAGCATGAGCGGGAGTTCGCCTGGTCTCCTTTGATTGTCTTTATGCCCCAGGGTGTGGGGAACTTGATTGACTGGTGAAGCGTCGAGGGGACGGCCCCCATGCCGTGACTCCAGGGTCGTCCTAGGATCATGTTGTATGAGGAAGGACAATTGAGGACTAGGAACTTGGTCGGCATAATGATTCCTTCCGCGTAGACAGACAAGGTCACCTCTCCTGAGGTCTGTTTGACCTCTCCGCGGAATCCAATGAGGGGGATCACTCTCCGTGTGAGGACGTGTTCGTCCAGTCCTAACTCTTCAAAGGCGGCTTGGAAGACGATATTGCCGGAACTCCCATTATCCACTAGGATCCTTCTCACTAGGCAATTTGCCACAGTGAGCGCCACGACCAAGATGTCATGATGGAGAGCAAGTACTTGCTCTTGCTCTTTAGTTGTGAAGGTTATCTCATCCGCGACTTGCGGATTCATGTTCCAACCGAACCGCCTCGACCTCTAAGATTATCTTGAAGTCTCCTGCGGCTGCCGAGTACATGTCGTATGCCTCTAAACCGGATATGACATCGATTGTCTGATCTGCCTCGGAGCAGATAGGAGGGTTTTGCTGCTGCCTCTATATCGGATGTGTTCAGGTTAGCTCCAGGGCCGAGTCAATATCTTCTGTGTCACGAGCCTGAGTGACTCGCTCTTCGCGATGCCCCTCACCGGGGCTGACGAAGGACGCGATTGTAGCCTGGGGCTCGGTATTTTAGATCTGAAGTGGGTTGAGTCTTGAAACTTTGTTTTCGTGGCTCTGTAGGGAGCTAGGTCCTGTGAGCCGCCAGATCGCTTTGGAGACTGGACCCCTTTGAGTAGCTTTGATATTGTCGACGCCGCCACCATCACGTAGTTTGATTACCCTCCTTCTAGCCAAACTGTTAGGGATTGATATACCATGGATTTTACCTGTTTTACCCATGGTATATGAATGTTTTACTACTATTATCTATGTTTTGGAGTCTATTAGGTATGTTTTCAGGTTAGAAGCATTTTGGAGAAAAGTGATGTTTTAGGTGCCTTTTGAGCTTAAAGAAGAGTTCACCCGTGATCAAGACAGAGGTCGACACCAGAGTTACATCGATCGATGCACACTCGTGCATCGATCGACACACATTAGCCTAAGGACGATACATAGACATAATCGATCGATGTACACACTGTACTATCGATCGATACTGAGGCAGAAAGACAAGTTGGACCTGGCTGAACTTGAAGCCCAAGATATCACATTTTACAAGAATGCCCCTGACGAGTTTTTTAACCTAATGAACTCATATTTATATGTGCCTAAGTGTTTTGGCAGAGATATAAGTTTATAGTTTTACAAGTTTTACAAGCTTTACCACCACCTTTCACCTCATTCTTCTTCTACTCATTTCTTTTACTGTTTTCACTTTGCAAGTTCTCAATAAAGTTCTATTCAGTTCTTTATTTGTTCTTCTTAACAAAGGTTATAGGATTCTAGATCTGAGGAGAGATCCAAAGATATTTGTGATTGGGACCTAAGTGTTCACCCTCTAATAGATCTATGAATTCCTATTATTACCTTGTTGCTATGAACTACTTAGCCATGTCTGAGTAGATTCATTTGTTAGATTTAGGGTTTAAATAGGATATGAGGGATTAGCCCCAGCCTATAATTGCTATAGTTGTGATATTTATTGTTAGATTGTTCACTAATGCTTTTCTAGCTTAGCTACCTAGAACATGAACTTGATTGCATTGTTTATTACATGCAACTCCTGATAACATCCTAAACATGCTATGACCCTTTGAGATATAAAGCTGATCTAAGATCATGGTGAGCATTGTATCAACTCGCGATAAAGCTTTCTTAGAGTCAGATCGATCGATAATTCTATAGAGTAATCGATCGACGAGCTAGAGGTGTATCGGTCGATATTCCTATCGAACCATCGATCGATAATGTCAGCAAGATAGCTGACCGCGAACACCATTTAGCATCTAAGTAATAGATGGTCTAAATAATGCAGAGCTGATGGATTCATTTAATAAGTGTTGAGCTCGACATATCATGCAAGCAACTTGTTAGCCTTTATAGTATTTATAATCCTGAATTCTGAATACCTACCCTGAATCTAACTACTTTTCTTTATTGCTTTAAAACCAAATCCTTTCAACTGAGTAATCTTACCATTACTCAACAAACCTTCAATTTACTTTTAAACCATTTTCAACCTAGCATAGTCATTAAGATTGCATCTTATTTGTACACTAGCTCTCTGTGGATTCGATCCCTAAGTACTACAACCGAACCTCTTATTTGAGAGAGTAAAGTCACCCTTAGGGTAATTTGAGTGATATCAAATTTGGCCGCTGTCGGGAGCTTTGATATAATAGATTTAACTGACAGTTCTAGGTTATTTTTATTTTATTTTAATTTTTCTAACACAAAATTTTTTCTTGTCTTTTCACGTACATGCCCAGCAGTACCAGAAGCAACAAGGAATCTCAACTTTTGTTCTCAGAAGACCGACGTTAATTCCCCAGCCAATCAAGACCGCTCTTCGCCGACCGATTCTCGTGATCTTCCTATCGACCGATTACTCACTTCACCGCCGATCGCCACGTTTCATCCGACATCGATCGATACACCTAACTGTATATCGATCGATACTGTTCCGCGAGTCATGGTTGCGCCTATTATTCTCATACGAGATAAAAATGGAGACTTGCGTGACCAAGAAGGTCACCTTCGTAATGAAGCAGGTCAGAAACTCAATGCTCAGAATGAAGTAATCCCTGAGCCAGAAACCGCACCTACAGGAGCTGTTCAACTCCAGTAAGAGGCTGCTCAACACTAGCTGACTACAATCGTCCAGATCAGTTCTACACCAACAGATCAGCCATTCATCCCCCTGCTATTCAGAGAGGAGATTTCGAGCTCAAGCCGCAGTACTACACCCTTGTGTGACAGACACCCTACTGTGGGCTGTCCAATGAGCATCCCATGGACCATCTGGAGAGGTTCGAAACAATGGAGTCCCTGTGGACTACTTTCTCTGTAAGCTCTTCAAACACTCTTTATCCGAGAAGCTTTTACGCTGGCTTAAGCAGCTACCACCAGGATCTCTTACATCCTGGAGCGACATCAAAATGCATTTTTGCGTAACTTCTTTGATGATGCGCGCGCTGAAGACTTAAGGAGAAAAATTGCCACATTAAACCAGGAGCCTGGAGAGTCATTCAAGGATACCTGGATCAGATTCAAGTCTTACCAGCGACTGTCCACACCATGGATTCAACAAAGTGCAACTGCTCTGCACTTTCTTCAGAGGCATCGCGACTGAAATATCAGATGGCTCGACACAGCGAGTGAAGGCAACTTCACCACAAGGAATCCTGAAGATGCTGTGAAGCTAATAGACAACCTAGCATCCAGCAACAACACGAAGAACATTGTAAGAGCAAGATCTGCAGCGCTCCTTTGAAAGGAACAGATAAATGAGGTACAAGCTACACTTGACAATGTTCAGAAACTGCTAAACAAGCAAATCTGCTCAGGAGGATGCAGAAGCTGATGAAGAAGATGACTACATGGGCAGTCAACCGATCAGTGGAACCGGATTTCAGAGATCTGGAAACCAAGGAAACAGAAACTTCTCGGACAGAGAGGCAACTTCAACAGCAGCAACCCCAACAACAACAGGAGTTATGGAAACTCATCTTACATGAAGCCACCCACACCAACCCCAGGAAAGCTAGAAGACATGCTCAGCAAAGTTCTTGAAAGCCAGCCAGCAGCTAGAGGTGAACTTCAATGGAAAGATCGACGCTGTTCACACCACTTTGAACACAAAGCTTGATGCTTTGAGTACTCATGTGAAGAAACTAGAGACTCAGGTGATTCAGACAGAGAAGCTGCTGTTAAGAAGGTGAAGCTTTAGAAAAGGGACTGAGAAGAAACAACAGGCCACAACGCCAATGCTATCATAGAAGATGATTTTTGAGAGTGGTCAAGCAAGAGAAGCTGCCAGAGACTTCCAGATCGAAGTTCCATGAGTATTGGCTAACCACTGGAATCGACCGATGTCAGGACATCCACATCGACGATGTACGCCAACACCAATCGATCGATGGACCTAGACGAGCATCGACCGATGGATCTTGAAGAATCCACCACGAAAGTGCAACGCGGAAGATACTTACTCACGGGAGTTCGCAGCAAAGCACCCACATCCGCCCAGCCCTTACAACATCGACCGACAGGACAGACGCCCCATCGATCGAATCGGGATAATGAAATCGATCGACACTTCCAAACCTGTCGATCGATATTCAGTTATCACACCGAAAGTGCAACTTCCCAAGATAGATGTTGCACGACTTAATGCACTCGGAGCAATCTAAGCCTTCCAGAAACCCACCAACCGCCATAATGAAGAAGCCCACGGATATTATTGATCCAATGGAGATAAAGAAAAAGATGGCAGAGTTCTTTAAAAGGAAAGAGAAGGTTCCTAAACACCTTAAAAGAGGAGTTAATGAGAAAGAGGCAAGTTTCAGAAAGAGAGTTCTAAGGATACCTACAGAGAAACCCTTTGAAGAAGCCTACTTTTCACAGATTGTGGATGTTTTTCAGAGAAACTAAGGAGACATAAGAAGACATAAGGAGGATGTTCAACCAAGTCGAGAAAGTATGAAGAAGAGGATCAAACTGAGAAGAAGGGTGATCCAGGAAGTTCGTTGTTCCTTGCTCAGTCCATGGATCAACTTCCCACGTGCCCTATGTGACACAGGATCTGAGTTAGCATCTTACCCAAGGTGATAGCAGACCATCTAGGTCTGAAGATTGAGCTCATCAAGAATCATTCATCTTGTGGATTGTTCTCAGCAGAACTCGAGGAATTGTGAGAAAACCTTGAGGTTACCATAGAGAAGCCCTAATTCCAGTAGACTTCCATGTCTTGACGTCAAGGTAACCCTACCTACTTTTGCTACTTGAAGAGCCTTCCTAGCCACAGTTGAGCAGTCTGCAACCTTCAGACAAACAAACTATGCCTAACCCTGATCAATCCTACGGGACTATCGCAAGACGAGTCATCAAGGTCCCTAAGAAGATCCAAGGCTGCTCAGACCTTGTAGCTGTTTCTATTGTGGTGATGAATATGATTCACAAGGCGATATGAGACGGAGACCGCGAGAATCGATCGATAGTAGCACTGTCTCATCGATCATCTCTGAACTGACATCGATCGACATCCCATTACGGTCATCGACGATTCACTATTCAATCAGATCGAGGATGAGTTTCCGAAGGTGATTTCAAGTAAACTGTGGGAACCAAATTCGCAGACCGCCAAATTGTTGATTTGAGGAAAGCCAAGGAACCAAGCCTTCGGTCCCGGATATCTGTCACACGGCACAATCAGTTCAACAAAGAAAATATGAAAACGAAATAAAAATCGAAGAAAGAAGAATAGAGCAAAAGATTTTATTCAATCCGCGAGCTGAACAACAGGTAAGAGCCTTGGCTACTAGAGCTGTCGGCAAGTTCGCTAGTCTAGAACCTAAGTTCTAACCTAATTGAGTCGCGCAGCCGCCTAGAAAACGGAAAATAATGCCTAAGTTGCTCTAAGTGCTGGACGCTGTGATCTGGTTTGTTTTGCTCAAAGCCTTATATACTCCTCCTATGACGGGTCTATCTTCTCGCGGGCTGAGTCTTTTTCCATTTTCGCCCATCTTTGTTTATCGAAACTTGACATTTATCTTCGAAACTTGATATTTATCTCTTATGGAAACTTGACATTTATCTCTTATGTGAGGATAAAGATAAATCGTCATAGTTATCCTTCCTTTCGAAAATCGCACGGCCGCTTTTGGCCGCTACGGCCGCTTAGGCGCTTTTACGGTTTTCAAAGGGTCTTTGAAGGTCTCTGTGTTCCGGCGAACCTCAATTCCTTGTTTAATCGAGGAAGTGGCGTTCTAGAGTAACCGGATCATACCAAACTTGCGAGATTGATCCCAACAAGCTAAGATGGGATCGAACCGGCAAGATAGAACGTAGACCGACGAGGGTCGCGGACGACGCCAGGCCAACCTCGCTGATGGTGCCGCTGGCGCCAGGTCGCCCGCTGCGGATTTGCGCCGGGCGCCAGGCGTCGGTACCGCCGCGCCAGGTCGATCTGCGCTGACGTGGTGCCGCCGCCAGGCCGGTGCCGCCGGGCTTGTCCGGTATCACGGGCGCCAGGCCAATTCCGCGCGACGGTGCGGCCGCTTCGCTGCGGACGGGTGCCGCCGGGCGCCAGTCGCCGGGCCAGGCCGGTGGCCGCGCCAGGCCAGCCCGCGTCCCGCTGTACGCCGCCAGCCGGGTGCCGCCAGCCGGCCAGCTCTGCTGCCACGCCGCTACGCCAGGCCCAGCCCGCTGCCTCCGCCGCCGGGCCAGGTCAGGCCGCCGGCGCCAGGCCAGCGTCCTCCGCATCGCCGCTTCAGGTCGGGTTCCGCCAGGCCGGTGCCGCCGGTGTTAGGCCAGCCCGCTGGCCTCCGCTGCCGCCGGGCGCCAGGCCGGGTGCCGCCGGGCGCCAGGCCAGCCTGCCGTCTCCGGGGCCGCCGGGCGCCAGGCCGGGTGCCGCCGGTGCCAGCTCACCTGCGGTGCCGCCGGTGCCAGCCCCGCCCAGTTTCCTATGGGTTTGTTCGATTCTTCCTCGCTGGAAAATCCTTCGAAGTTTGGGAGGGTCTCACTGTAGATCTCGAGATAATTGTTTCCAACGATTCCACAGTATCGATTTCGAGATGGACTTAGATCTGCAGATTTTCCGCCGTCGGTGATGAGAGCAATATGGTTCGAAGTTTTAGATATTTTAAAAGATGAATCTTTTAAACAATCGGAAGGTTTTACTGAAGACTTATTGTAGATCTCGACAATCCGCATGGGTTTCAAGGGACCAAGATGCTGTCGCTTTCCCAGATTATGAGACGATCGCATGGACGGGCGCCAGACCTCGCTGGCCAGATGGGAGTGGACGAGCCTTCCGTGAGTTTTATCGGTTTACCTAACCGCTTCTTGGATTTGATCGCCGCTGGCTTTTCTTTCCGTGGTTTTCGGGTGACGACATTATTGACCGCATTTTGACCCCAACAGTTAGCCCCCAGCTAGCTAGGAACGAAGCCCGTCGGATCCTATCTTGCGGTATAGCCGCGGAAGGTGTTGAGACGAATCGCTTGTCAAAAATCGGGTAAATAGTGATTTTACCTCCTTTATATGGAGTAAGAACTTTCATTCTACTTCATCACAAGTTTTTACTCTCTCAAGAATCCTTTCTCTTTATGAATTAAAATTTGGCGAGATTTCGCTTTTGTTTTGATTTATACTTTCGCCAAGTGTAGAGGAAGGATGAGTAGTCACTTCAGATCCTAACTCTTTTTTTGTCGCTGGTCCGTATGCTACTTTTAGCGAGCTTTAGTGTGTTTATAAGAGACATGTTTTGGGATCTCGATACCATACTATGTCTGTGAGATGTCAAGATCCAGCAAGACTGGGTTTAGTGGCAAGACCTAGGTTTACTCAGCTTTGAGGCTGTGGATGACTGATCGGCTTTCGCTTTGCCTCGTTAGTGATTTCTTCCCTGCTTTTCGCGAAGTCCATAGTCAGCCGCTTATATGACTTCAGGTTAAAAGAATCGAGCTATCTTCGAGTTTATCCGAGATGCTAAACCAAAATTTTGGGTTTCTTGTATAGCTATGATATCCTTTGTCGGATGTAAGAGGACCTTGTAGGTCTGACTACGATTTTGTATTGAGTGAAACGCTTTATGAGCCGCCGCCGGGCCAATCGACGCATGCGGAGTTATTTTAAGTCGCTGGTGGACTGTCTTTGCGGATAATACGAGTTTTGTTATCTTTAAGAAGTTGCGACGCCTCGCCGCTTCTTTTGAAGATATGATTTTCATTTTTCCGCATGATGCGCGCTTAAGTGAGCATGAAAGATAGAAAGAATTTTATTAAAAATTTCGAGAAGTTAGAGTACATATGATTTTTCGCTGTGGGAGAGAGCATACGCATTCCAGTCCCCCCCCCCCTTTTGGTGAGGGGATAGCTGAACTCGCCATTTGGACGAAGCTTCCACGCACTCTTTCGAGGATCAAGCCATCTCGTAGTTCTGATAGTTGCCGTGGACGCTTTTACTCCCTGCGTTGCCGTTCGGATCGCGTTGATCGGATCAGTGGTTTGTGCGGGGTCGAGCTGTCCTTCCACGGCGGTGGATTCAGAGGCTTTGTCGCCGCCTTGAATCGCTGTCTGTTCAGATGATTCTGGATCATCTTTCTTCGAAGTTCGGAATGTTGTGTGATTCCTTTGCTCGCTTCGGTTGGCCGCAGGGCTGCCCCGATCTTTCGCAGTTTGAACTCGCTAGGTAACAGAGTCTCGACTGTTTCTGGCTACCCCAGATGGCGGTTCCGGCCGGAGTCGGAACTTGATACCGAGGTGATATGGACGGTACTGCCTTCATGGAGTTGATCCAAGGGTTCCTATGATGGCGCTAGATGGTCGGGTTGTCGACTACTGCAAACTCGACGATCTTTGTAACTTCCTTCGCCATGACCGGAGTTTAATTTTCCGAGGGTCATGGTAGTGATCCCAAAACCCCACAAAGGTTTTGGCTCGTGGACGACTTCCGGGATCTTCATCCCGTAAAGGGTGTCGCTGAAGATGACGCTGACCGCTTTCCAGATCGACGAATGCGCCGACTTCGAGATCCTGGATGACCAGGTCGATTACCAAAGGGTCGCAGTGAGGTTTGTCGATTCGACGGTCTCGGTTCCTCAAAGCCATTGTGTGGTTAGGAACATCGCTGTCCGGGAACCAGTTAGAACTGGTCTCGCCACTCGTAGGCTTTATCGATGAGACAGAGTCCTGGTAACTGTGATCCTCCGATGATCATGTTTACTCCGGGCGACCGCTGTTGTTCCTTTGGTCGCCCTGTCTTCCGCTTTTCCTGATTGGTTTTCGGTCGCCGGTTCGGAGACAGTTTTGTTAGTCTTTGCGGTCGGAGTCCAGGAGCAAGTCCTTATACTTTGACCTTTGATAGCTCGCCGGTGAGGAGTTTTTGCGGCGAGCCGGGCCGGTGAACCCTTGCAGTTCGCAGCGGAGTGACCTCTGGTCTCGTGGAACTCGCATAGGAGTTATCCTTGTACTGGTTCCTGGTCCAGGTGTTTCCGGAGGTTTTGCCTTGTTCGAAGCCGATGGCGTATGATGTTTCTCGCTTTGACGCCTTCCCTTCGTGATGGACGTATTTGTCGCTATTAGAGGGTTTCTTCTTGACGCGGTTTTCTGCGTCCGTGCTTCAGCGATAAGCTTCATCTCTTCTTCCATGATGATGAAGTCTGCCTTGTGGAGAGTATCCTGATTGTCCGCGCTTTTCCAGTAGTATCCACTTTCGAACTTCGACTTGTACAGAGAGTTTTTCTCGTATGCCGATTACATTGTCGCTGATGCCCGCTATCGCCATCACCAGTTTGAACCTTTTCGCGATGAAGTCGCGGAGCTTACTCGCCTTCCTTCTGAGCTGACTCATAGATCCACGCCGGACGCTTCGTCCATGAACATGGAGTACTGTTTGAGAAACGCCGAGGCTAGTTGGCGGAAACTTCCGATGGAGTTCCTTTGAGTCGGAGAACCACTCAGCGCAGCACCTTTGAGGTGCTCGGACGAAGAGAAGATACTGACCTGCGCCCCGCTCACGCCCGAGTTTGCACCTACCCATTATGATCTGAAGGACTGCAGGTGCTATTTAGATCCTGCATCGCCGTAATCGGGATTTTGATCTTCCCGGGTCCGGTGATGGTTTCGCGATTCGAGTGGTGAACGGTTTTCTCGTCCTCGGAAGTCTATCGCATCTCGGGCGGAACTGGTCGCCTGATGGATCTGCATTTTACCGCCACTTCAGCCACGGTCTGAGAGATTCACGCGAGATCATGGATCTCGCTATTGCCGCCGGCGCTTCCCAACCTGTCGACGCTGGTGGAGAGATCCGAAGTTTGATCTTCCGCGAAGTTCTTTCCTGCTCCATCCAGAGAGTTCTTCTTCCTCTTCATGGCCTATCGGCGATACCGCCCGAGCGGACTGGCTTCGGTTCTCCTGGGGTGGATGTCAGCGCCTTCATCGAAGGGTCCGATCGGGTCGCTGATATCTAGATCGGCGCGCCGACGCCGCTTCCTTGTTTCCCCGCAGCCGGAGTGGAAGGTTCCGCGAGGTCGTTTGCTGTCCTTCGAGCCGCTTTCCTCGAGTGGGCTTTCGGGCATCTTTTCTCGGCTTCGAGATCCGGTCGAGTCTCCTGCCGCGGCGCGCCTTGGTGGATCCGCGCGCAACTTTCTCCTCGCAGTTAAGGTATCGACCTGTTTTGGCGAGCTAGGTTATCAGCTTGTCCTTGTTCGCCGGCCTGACGGAGGTAAACAGTTCCTTCATCCGCTGAGCCAGCGTTTGCATCAGCAGTGACGTGGACGCTGCTCCAGCTGGAGTCTTCAGCTGGTGGCATCGACGGGTGTTCCGTCGAAGCTGGCTGATCCTTGGCGCCGGGCTGACATGATCGAGCGCGGTAGCATGCAGATAGATAGATCCGCTCCTTCTAGCCAAACTGTGGGAACCAAATTCGCGACCGCCAAATTGTTGACGGAGGAAAGCCAAGTGAACCAAGCCTTCCCAAGGTCCCGGATATCTGCTGGGCCGCATTACCCACAACCGTTCAACAAAGAAAATATGAAAACGAAATAAAAATCGTGAAGAAAGAAGAATAGAGCAAAAGATTTTATTTCCGAACTGCTTTGAAAGCGGAACAAGGTAAGAGCCTCGGCTACGAGAGCTGTCGGCAAGTTCGCCAGTCTAGCAACCTAAGTTCTAACCTAGTTGAGTCGCGAGCTCGCTAGTAAAACGGAAAATAATGCCTAAGTTGCTCTAAGTGCTCTGGACGCTTTGTGATCTGGTTTGTTTTGCTCAAAGCTCTCCTTATATACCTCCTATGACGGCTCATCTTCTCGGGCTGAGTCGGGCTTTTTCCATTTTCGCCCATCTTGTGTTTATCGGGAAACTTGACATTTATCTTCCGAAACTTGATATTTATCTCTTTATAAACTTGACATTTATCTCTATGTGAGGATAAAGATAAATCGCCATAGTTATCCTTCTTTTCGAAAATCGACGTACCGCTGGCCAAGGCGGCTTTAGGGCGACGGTTTTTTCGAAGGACAGTCTTTGAAGGTCTCTGTGTTCAAGGAACCCCAATTCTTGTTTAGTCGAGGAAGTGGCGTTTCTAGAGTATCCGGATCATACCAAACTTGGCGAGATTGATCCCAATGCCGATGGGATCACCGGCCGCAAGATAGAACGAGACCGACAGGGCCGTGGACAGACGCCAGCCTTCCTGGCGCGATGGTGCCGCCGGCGCCAGGCCGGGCTCGGCGGATTTGGTGCCGCCACCGGGCGCCAGGCCGGTACGCTGGCGCCAGGCCGGCTCATGCGCGACGTGGTGCCGCTGGGCGCCAGGCCGGGTACCGCTGGCGCTTAGGCCGACCTCGCGCGGCGCAGCCGGGGCCGGGCGCCAGGCCGGTGCTGGCAGCGCCAGGCCGTCACGCTGCGGATGGGTGCTGCCGGGCGCCAGGTTGGTGCCGCTGGCGCCAGGCTGAAGCCCGCTGCCTCGCTGCCGCTGGCGCTAGGTTGCCTGCTGGCCTCTGCTGCTGCCGGGCGCCAGACTGGTGCTGCTGGCGCTAGTTGCCAGTTCCGCTGCCCTGCTGCCGCCGGGCGCTTCAGGTCAGAAGCTGGGCGCCAGGCCAGCTCAAGGTCTACAGGCTGGCGCCAGGCCGGTGCCGCGCTTAGGCTGGCTCATTCAGGTTCGCTGCGGGCCAAGCGCCGGGCCGGGTGTTGCTGGGCGCTAAAGCCAGTCGCGTCTACAGCCGCTGGCGCCAGGTCGGGAAGCGTTTTATGCTGGTTGGTGCTGCTGGCGGCACAGTTCTGCGTCCTGCGCGCGCCGCCGGCGCCAGGTTTGAAGCCGGCGCTAGGCTGGTGGCCGGGCGCCAGCCAGCCTCTACAGTCTCCGTGCCGCCGGCGCCAGGCCGGGTGCCGCCGGCGCTAGGTCAGTCTGCTGCCCTGCTGCAAAGGCCGGGCGCCAGGCCGGTGTGCCGGCGCAGCTCAGGCCCCGCTGCGTATGCCGTGCCAGGCCGCCCTGCGCCAGTTCGGGTTTGTTCGATTCTTCCTCGCCGCTTGAAAATCTTCGAAGTTTTGGGAGGGTCTCTAGTCGTAGATCTCAGATAATTGTTTCCAACCCAGATTCCGCGAGTATCGGATTTCGAGATGGACTTAGATCTGCAGATTTTCCGCCGCCGAGGATGAGAGCAATATGGCTCGAAGTTTTAGATATTTTAAAAGATGAATCTTTAAACAATCGAAGGTTTTACGAAGACTTATAGATCTCGACAATCCGCACATGGGCTCAAGGGACCAAGATGCTGTCGCTAGTCTCGAGATTATGAGACGATCGCATGGACGGGCGCCAGGACCTCGCCGCTGGCTTAGATGGGAGTGGACGAGCTCCGGAGTTTTATCGAGCATCACCCGTTTCTTGGATTTGATCGCCGCATTTTCTTCGAGGGTTTTCGGTGACGATTTCACATTGACCGATTTTGACCCCAACATAAACGAGTGGGAGAACGACTACTACATCCCCCCACACGCTGCAAATACTACTCACATTGAGGAGTATACTGATGATTACGAGGAGGAGAGAGCTATAGAGTGTCACAACCTTCCAGAAGATGAAGATCGACTTCTCCACCAAAACCTCAGAATCACGACATTGATCGACATGGGCCTTCTCCCATCGATCGATACTACTTGCCTCGCATCATTCGACAACACAGTCGACAACAAGCGAGATGGAGACTACTCAATCGGGAGCTCGGCAAGCGACTACCAGTGCGAGAGCTTTGCGGTCGAGACCGCCACACCAACATACATCACCTAGCCCGAAGAAGTCTCATCGATCGACATGGCACCAATACAATCGATCGATAGGCTCGAACAACCATCGACCGATTCAGAACCTCGCGCATCGAATCGATACATACATCCAACTATCCCAGGTAACAAATTCAAATGTACTTGATTTCGGTAATCTAATCCCGGATGAGTTTGGTATTTTCAGGGATTCACAAGGTTTTGCAAGCTCAATGGATGGACGAACACTCCACATATCCAGAGAGGACATTGCAGACGTCCTACAGTTAGCCAACGAATCCCACAACCTATTCCAGAAACAACGCTACGGACCAGACCACCATCATCAGCACCAGGAGGCAGACACAACAACCGAGCCAAAGGAAACTGAGGATAATCATCTCAACACGGCGATCCAGATTTCCAACGTAATCGATCGATACTGAGTGTATCACATCGATCGATAGGCGTCCCGAATTCGGAAAGAGAGCTTTTCGATATGGAGTTCTAAAATTCTTTTGGGAGCAGAGAGATGAGTATGGGGTCTACAGAGACGAGAAAGGGTTTGCTAGAAGAATAGATGGTGACGTCATCAGAGTTTCTAAAGACGACATCAAGAAACTGCTTCAAAGAACTTCAATGGATGAGCGCTCTTACATCTGTCTACCAGAGCACGCTAGTTCATTTACAAGAAGAGAATTGGTGCAAGAAACCTACACCAAAGACGAGATCAACAAGCTGTTCACTGGTCTACTTGGAGAACGCAAATGGGAAAAGCTCTCCATGGAAAAGAGTTTAGAGGAGGCCACAGACAAGCTTCGCAGTGAGATGAACTGGATGTTCAGTGCAGACCAGGCATTACTCAAGAGGGTTTAACGTCTTGAGCTGGAACTTGAAGATCTTCGCAACGCACAGAACCATAGCCAGAACAGTTCAATATCGATCGACGGAGTTACATCCACATCGATCGATACAAAGCCTGCACCATCGACCACTTACTCAACACATGAGGTCGATGAGTCTCTTAAAGATATCTGGAAAGAACTGAAGAAAACAGAAGCTCGTCTCAGCAGCAAACTCACCAAAACCTGTGAACCTATCTTCCACAACCTAGGGGATCTAAGCATCTGAACAGAAGAGATGAAGGGATCTATCCGCCTTATCAATGAGGCACATGCAGATATGAACCCCGCGGCACCTTGCAATCTTTTTGAAGGATTGACTCGTCTGAAAGCAGCTGAGAGGAAAATTGCTGATATACACTTCTTAGTAGACAAAGAAGTAGAGGAACTCGCATCTCACGATGGATACTATGCAGCAGAGGCTGAGAAGTTCCAACGTCAACTCGATTATCAGGCTGCATCAATCGCATCGATCGACGAGCTCAACCTCACATCGATTGTTAGGCGACTAACTGAAATCGACGGCCAGATGAAGCTCTTTGCCGAGAAGCTTCACGAGAATCTGCAGAAGCAAAATCGATCGATGAACAACATATTGCATCGATCGATATACGACTTCGAAGATCTGCACCGAGCTGATTTGGATAAGTTAGCTGATGAAGTCTACACGCAATCACAGCGTGGATGATTCACAAGACAGACGCCTAGACCAGACGATTTCCCGCCTATTAACGAGGTCGAAGAATGGAATCTAGCATAGAAGGGATGCAGAAAGAAATCAAAGCCATTCAGAGGCAGCTTGCGAAGCAGACCTGCACCCTTAGCATCGATCGACAGAAGAACCAGCGCATCGCTCGATGGAATTCAGCAGCCATCGACCGACAACTCAACAAAGAAATCGATCGAGGCAACTTCAACAGCAGCAACCCCAACAACAGGAGTTATGGAAACTCATCTTACATGAAGCCACCCACACCAACCCCAGAAGGAAAGCTAGAAGACATGCTCAAGAAAGTTCTTGAAAGCCAGCAGCAGCGGGGAGGTGAACTTCAATGGAAAGATCGACGCTGTCACACCACTCTAACACAAAGCTTGATGCTTTGAGCACTCATGTGAAGAAACTAGAGACTCAAGTGATTCAGACAGGAGAAGCTGCTAAGAAGCAGGAAGCCTTAGGAAAAGGGACTGGAAAAGAAGCAACAGGCCACAACATCAATGCTATCATAGAAGATGATTTTTGGAGAGTGGTGAAGCATGAGATGCTGCAAGAGGGAGACTTCCAGATCGAAAGTTCCATGAGTATTGGCGGGAACCTTTGGTATCGACCGATGTCCGGACATGACCATCGATTGATGTACGCCAACTCAAATCGAACGATTGACTCAGACGAGCATCGAATCGATGGATCTTGAAGGTTCCACTCACGAAAGTAACAATCGTGAAAGATACTTAATCACGAGGAGTTCGCAGCAAAGAACCCACATCCACCCAGCCCTTACGAAATCGATCGACATCATGGATGTTCCATGGATCGACAGAAGGATAAGGAAACCGATTGACATACTCAAGAACCTATCGATTGATATTCAGTTATCACACGCCGAGTGCAACTTCCCAAGATAGATGTTGCACGACTTAATGCACTCCGGGAGCAGTCTAAGCCTTCCAGAAACCCACCGACCGCCATCATGAAGAAGCCCATGGATATCATTGATCCAATGAAGATAGAAAAGGAAAAAGATGGCAGAGTTTTCAGAAAAAAGGAAAGAGAAGGTTCCTAAACCACCTTAAAAGAGGAGTTAATGAGAAGGAGCTGGAACGTTTCAGAAAACGAGTTCGAAGAATACCTACAGAGAAACCCTTTTGAAGAAGCCTACTTTTCACACAGATTGTGGATGTTTTTCAGAGAAACCAAGGAGACAGAATAAGACATCAGGAAGATGTTCAACAAAGTCAGAGACAGTATGAAGAAGAGGATCAAATTGGAGAAGAAGAATGATCCAGGGAAGTTCAAAATACCTT
This sequence comes from Brassica nigra, assembly GCA_016432835.1. Classification (NCBI taxonomy): domain Eukaryota; kingdom Viridiplantae; phylum Streptophyta; class Magnoliopsida; order Brassicales; family Brassicaceae; genus Brassica; species Brassica nigra. The sequence goes on from CM028242.1 coordinate 30,764,769, forward strand.
GCTCAACAGGAGGTATTGAGTTCCCTCGCGCTCTCTGTGATACAGGATCTGGAGTTAGCATCCTACCCAAGGTTATGGCAGACCATCTAGGTCTGAAGATAGAGCATACTGAAGAATTGTTTATCTTTGTGGATTGTTCTCAGCAGAACTCTGGAGGAATTGTAAGAAACCTGGAGGTTAACATAGGAGAAACCCTAGTTCCAGTATACTTCCATGTCTTGGACGTCAAGGTAACCCTACCTACTTCTTTGCTACTTGGAAGAGCCTTCCTAGCCACAGTTGGAGCTATCTGCAACCTCAAGACAAACAAATTGTGCCTAACCCTGATCAATCGTACGGTCTACTATGATCCGGTATGAGTCATCAAGGTTCCTGAGAAGATCCAAGACGGCTCAGACCTCGTAGCTGTTTGCTACTGTGGAGATGAATGCGATTCACAAGACGCATACGAGATGGAGTACGATGAATCGATCGATAGTGGCACTGTCTCATCGACTCTTGAACAGACATTGATCGACAGACATCCATGGTCATCGATCGATTCGCGATTCAACCAGATCGAAGGGAGTTTCTAGACGGTGACTTCAAGGTAAACGAGTGAAAGAACGACTACTACATCCCACCACATGCTGTAGATACTACTCACATTGAGGAGTATACTGATGATTACGAGGAGGAGAGAGCTATAGAGTATCACAATCTTCCAGAAGATGAAGATCGACTACTCCACCATAACCTCAGAATCACACATCGATCGATAGGACCTTCTCCCCATCGATCGATACTACTTGCCTCGCATCATTAGATGTTCGGGTCAAAAATGGTTATCTCAAAATAAACGGCTAAGATCATTTCCTGCCTACGGACTTTCCAAAAAAGGATCAACAAAGGTCGGATCGGAAAAGAACAGGCGCGACCAAGGTCCCGGATGCCGGGCGCCGGCTCGCCCATGCTGGCACCGAAGCCAGCGCCGCTCGCCCATGCTGGCACCCACCGGCGCCAGGCGCCGCTCGCCGCTGGCACCGGCGCCGGCGCCGCTCGCCTGCTCTGGCCCCTGGCCGGCGCCGCTCGCCTGCTGGCTCCTGACGCCGGGCTGCCTGCTGTTCGCCCGGCTCCAGCTCGCCCATGCTGGCGCCGGCGCCGCCTGCCCGTGGCTGGCTCCCGCGCCGACGCCAGCTCGCCCGCTGGCCCCGGCCGGGCGCCAGCGCTCGCCTGCTGGCCCCTGGCGCCAGTGCATCCAGTCTGCTCCCAGCTCGTCTGGATGATCGACCTTGTGGTTTCCGTGGAAGATAGCACCTTAGCTGGGACCTAATGTTCCTCGGTTCAACTCGATAGAGTTATCCTCGGCGTTACAACTAGAGCAAGGAAGGTTGGTGCTTCCAAGCAACATGTATCGTGTAAACAGGGACGATCAACTCAACATCGATTCCTTAGGCTATAATGATTTATTTTATGGAAAAGATAATCTTTCCGAGAATCTTACGAAGTTCGAGGGCTTGAAACTTGTCCACGGGCTCACTTACGATTTTGGAGACCCAAGCCCAAGTAAGATAATGACAGTTTATCCTAACTTATTAAAGTAGGATAAATGTTAAGTTTCCGCAGATAAATGTCAATGCTCGAGGATAACTAATACTTAAGATCGACGGAAAATGGAATATTTCCAAAAGAGATAAACTGGCCAAAAGGCTTAAAGGTTAAACGGGCCAACGACCTAAAGTGATTATATAAGGAGGACTGGAGCAGAAGAGAAGAGGATCCGAGATTTTAGACTTAGAGAACTTCTGCTAGCTTAGAGAACTTAGGACTTAGGGCTGTTAGACTAGTACGGAAGGCTTGTACGCCTTGGCCGCCTCTTGTTCTGTTGTTCCGATAGTTAGCATATCTCTACTCCTCTCGAGAAATCTTGTACTCATACTTTTACTAATAAAAGGCCTTCGAAATGCACCATTCATTCTTATCTTATCTTTTATCGATCCTGAAGTGATTACACAGAGAATTCGACCTTCAAGGAAGATCGTTAACTCGGTTTTCTCCATATTTGTTCATCGAAAATTGACCGTAATTTCGTTCCACAGTTTGGCGCCAGGAGGGGACGAATTTCTAACTCAAAGTCACTAAGCAATAAAGATATAGGATGTCCGCTCGAGTAGCCAGCGATGTTGTTTCATTCAAGGATCGGGCAACGGCCGACTAAGCCAGACCCCACAACGATCTCCTTGTAATCGAACTAACAATCCAGGACATCGACGTAGCGAGAGTGTTAGTCGACACCGGATGCTCGCCAACATTATCTACAAAAGTACCTCGAGAATGGAGGTCGATCTGTGCGCCGTCAATGAAGAAGCCCAGCCCGACTCTCGGGAGATGCTACTATGACTCTCGGCTCGATCAGCCTCTTGGTTAAAGCCGGGAGCGTCGCCAAAATCACGGAAGTCCTAGTCGTCGACCGTCCAACATCGTATAACGCGATCGTCAGAACTCCATGGCTGAATTCCATGCGAGCGATCCCTCGACATTCCATTCTGGTCTAAAGTTTCCAACCTCGCGAATCAAACTATACAAGGAAATCGCAGGATGGCGCTAGTATTTCACGCCGAGCTGAAAAGAAAAACTCAGCAGTCGAAGCCTCTAAGCAAAAGTAAAGCCTACTCCCCGATGAGAATGCCCAGAAAAGACTCGACGCCTTCTGGCAATCTCAGAGGATCGGCTCCAGACGGAAGCGAACCAACTTGGCGTAACCAGAAATCTCGGTCTGCCTTGACGATCGTTTCGAACGATGCGCCGAGATCGAGCCAACCTCCGCTAACCTTTGAGAACAAAGCTCATAGCCTGTCTCAAAAGGAACCTCAGCACATCTTTGGGCCATGGAGGATATGCCAGGGATCGACATCAGCATAACTTCCATGAGCTCAACATTGACCCAACCTACAAACCCGCTAAGCAAAAAAAGGCGGAAACTAGGACCAGAGCGCATACCGCGTAAACGAGGAAGTTGAAAAACTCCTTAAAGTGGTCAATAACGGAAGTCAGGTACCCGGACTGGCTCGCTAACCCAGTCGTGGTCAAAAAAAAACGGCAAATGGCGAAGTTCAAGGCCGACTTCACCGATCTCAACAAGGCTTGTCCAAAAGATTGCTTTCCACTCCCGCGATATCGACCACTTGTCAAGCAACAGCAGGAAACAAACTTTTATCATTTATGGACGCTTTCTCCGTACAATCAAATCATGATGAACCCGATGATCAGTAGAAGACCGCATTCATCACTGATCCGGGACGATACAAAGTAATGCCTTCGCCTCAAAACGCAGGCGCTACTTACCAGCTTAATTGTCAATCAATGTTTTCCGAGCAGCTCGAAAAACTATGGAGGTATACATCGATGACATGCTTGTAAATCCCTTGACAAACACGCACCACGCTACTCCATCTGGAAGAGTGTTTCGCAAGGTTGAATTTGCACAACATGAAATTGAACCCGCTAAATGTAGATTCGCCGTGGCGCCGGAGAATTTCGCTACCTAGTCACGGTCTGAATCAGGCTAACCCCAAACAGATAAACGCGTAATAGAAATGGTCTCACCAAAACAAAAAAGAAGTCCAAAGGCTAACAGGAGAGTCGCCGCTTTAAACCGCTTTTATTCAAGCCTAACGGACAAATGCCTTCCTTTCATGACACATTGAAAGGGAAAAGAAATTTGAATGGACAGAGGAATGCGAAAAGCTTTCCAACAGCTAAAGCATTACCTGGCCACTCCTCCCGCCCCTCGCTAAAACCAGTAGAGGGAGAACCCTTGTTCCTATACATCGCAGTATCCACAACAGCGTAAGCGGCGTTTTGATTAGAGAAGAACGCGTGAGCAGAAACCAATCCTCTACATAAGCAAAACGCTGCTAGACGCTGAGACCGATATCCCCTGATGGAGAAACTAGCATTTCAAGGGGTAACGCCGGCAAGAAAACTCCGCCGATTTTCAGTCGCGATACCATTGTGATCCTCACCACCTTCCTTGCGAACGATTTTGCACAGTCCGAGTAAGTCCGACGACTCGCAAAATGGGCAATCGAACTAAGTGAGTACGACGTAGAGTACCGCCCAAGAACCCGCAAAGTCTCAAGCATTGCGCAGACTTTTGGTGGAATTGCCCATGGAGATATGACAAACACGAACCAACTCAACTTGATCCTTCATGTCGACGGATCATCGCCCAAACAAGGGTCCGGATCGAATCCAGCTCACGCCTCTGACTGGGCAAATCTTGGAACAGTCGCTCGATTGAGTTCCATGCGCCAAACAACGAGGCCAATTTGAGGCACTCGCTAGGGCTTACGGCTAGCCCGAGGGGCTGAAGATCCGAACATCCACGCCATCGCGGACTCTCAGCTAGTCGCAAATCAGTACAGCGGGAATAAGAAGCAAGGGAAAAGAATGGACGCATATCTTAAACTCATCCAAGATCTCTCCAAACTTCACCACTTCGCCTCACTAGGATTCCTCGCCGAAAACACTCAGGCAGATGCCTTGGCCGCACTCTCGCCAAGTTCAGACCCTGGACTAAGTCGGGTAATCCATCGAGTTCATTGAACATCCAAGCATCGACCGCCAGTGATCGCCAATCTTCGAAAGCACAAATCGAAAACGCGGAAGAAATGGATGACCACCGAAGAAAACGTGGATCAGTCGGAATACGGCTGCGACAGCCCTTGGCTGGAACCAATCCGAAAGCATACATAATCGACGGAACACTTCCCACCGAAAAATGGGCAGCCCGCAAAATCAAGACTCAGGCCGCACGACATGACGGTAGAAGGAGAAATCTACAAATGGAGATTCTCCGCCCACTCATGACCTGCTGAAGGCAAAGCGAGAAGAGTAATGGAGGAGGTCCATTCCGGTCGTGCGGAAACCATTCCGCGGAAGATCTCTCGCAGTCAAAATAAAATGCCACGGCATTACTGGCCAACTATGATCAAAGACTGCAGAAGTTCGCTCGAAAGTGCTAAAATGCCAAAGGCACGCACCGACATCCATCAGCCCGCTGAAGTCCTCTCGCCATCTCATCTCCGTATCCCTTTATGCGATGGTCCATGGACATCGCCGGGCCATTGCATAACTCGAAGCAGAAACGCTTTCCTGGTCCTCACGGATTTCTCAAAATGGGTGGAGGCAGATTCCTACGCGTATCAAAGACGCTCAAGTCGAACTTCGATAAGAACATAATCACCGCACACGGGTCCCTACGTAAATCGCGGACAGACAACGGTCTCAGTTCATCTCTACCCGATTCGGAGACGCTCGCGGAAGTGGAAGATACGACTTACCAAGTCGACTCCCAGATATCCGCAATGCAACGCCAGGCAACCATCAACAAGACCGCCCTCTACGGACTGAAAAGCGCCAGACGCCAAAAGGGGCGAAGGGCGAGGAGCTCGAAGGAGTTCTTGGTCGATCGTGACAACCCCGAGAGACGGCTACGGGTGAAACCCCGTCGCCCTTGTTTACTTAAACGAATGCATGATCCTCAAGGAAGTAGAGTTCCCGTGAGTACGGAGAAGATTCCTCAATGAGAAGATTTAAACAACGCATGATGCTGGACAATCTCGATCTTATCAATTAACGCTTGAATGGCCATTCAATACAAAATTACCAGCACGCCGCCGCAAGGTATGTTGGTGTCAAAACCGGTCGCGACGAATCAATGACTGAAAGTCTCTAGAAAGTATTTTCGAAAAAAGTCTCGGATAATTCCTAAAAGGAGTTATACGAGATTTTCTCAAATTAGAATATCCACTCTCTCAGAGATCGAAGACTGGCGCGGGCGACGAGTCCTCGAAAGATCATGACATCAAGATTCATCACCACAAAACCCTAAACATAAAAGAATCTGCCTCGAACTTCAAGAGGTCGCTCTCTCAAACCGCGGAGGAACCAGAAAACCATCAAGATATCAAATCGAAGCCCTCGCCGAGATCTACAGCCGGCGCCGCGGCGGTATCCTGGCCTGGCGCCGGCGGCACTGACACGCGGGCTGGCCTGGCGCCGCGGCACTGGCCCGCCGGGGTAATCTGGCCGCAGACGGGCTGGCCTCGCCGGGCGGTATTCGCCTGGCGCCGGGCGGCACCTGCCGCATCGGCTGGCTCCTGGCGCCGGGCAATTCGCCTGGCGTCCGCGCACCTGCCGACGGCTGGCCTGGCGGGCGGTACCTGCCCATGCCGGGCGGCACCTGGCCGCATCGGGCTGGCCTGATGCCGGGCGGCACCCGCGCGACGGGCTGGTTTGCCGGCGGCATCTCGCCTACGCCGGGCGGCATTCGCCCATGCGGGCGGCATCTGGCCGATGGCTGGTCTGGCGCCAGCGGCACTGGCGACGGGCCGCCTGGTCTCGGGTCCCATCGCGGTTCGCTTCGATCCCATCTCGCTTGTTTGGATCAATCATCATGAGCTTGGGACGGTCACTGCTACGAATAAACATCCTTCGACTAATGGAATCGGTTCTCAATGTTTTACGACAAAACTGTAAGGATTGATTTCTGATAAGATATCGATAAAACAAGGTCGCATTAACTTGAACATCGATCCTT